>JAWNZC010000119.1:382500-422500 GCA_035771165.1 Paragorgia papillata | reverse complement strand
TGAGGTTTTCCAACATATAGAGTACCCGTTTGTTGGATCGTTCTCTCTTCCAGGCTCAGTCCAAGTAACATTTAGCTTTGTTGCACTCACAACATGGACACTAACAGAAGTTGGGGCAGCTAGAAATAAAACGAAAACATAATATTTACATAGTTTTTGAGGTGTTAGTGGTTAGCACACGTGCTTTTTAGCAACCGGCTGAGTTCAATTCTTGTTTTATGCAGCTATCAAATTAATATTTCACTTTGACCGCATGTGAAAAGAGTGCTTCCAGTTTAACTCTACCAAACACCACAGGTCTTATCTCAAGTTACTCTGGTTTCCTTCTGTAGTAACACTGGATCAATGAAGGATGGTTCTTACTGGACCTCTAGAGAGAACAGTTTAGATATGACTGATAGAGTTATTCAGCATAAATAAAGTTAGTTTAGTTTGCTCTGGTTTCCTTCTGTAGTAACACTGGATCAATGAAGGGTGCTTCTTACTGGACCTCTAGAGAGAACAGTTTAGATATAGTATAAATAAAGTTAGTTTAGTTTGCTCTGGTTTCCTTCTGTAGTAACACTGGATCAATGAAGGATGGTCCTTACTGGACCTCTAGAAAGAACAGTTTAGATATAACTGATAGAGTTATCCAGTATAAATAAAGTTAGTTTAGTTTCTCTAGGTTCCTTCTGTAGTAACACTGGATCAATGAAGGATGGTCCTTACTGGACCTGTAGAGAGAACAGTTTAGATATGACTGATAGAGTTATCCAGTATAACTAAAGTTAGTTTAGTTTACTCTGGTTTCCTTCTGTAGTTACACTGGATCAACGAAGGATGGTCCTTACTGGACCTCTAGAGAGAACAGTTTAGATATAACTGATAGAGTTATCCAGTATAAATAAAGTTAGTTTAGTTTACTATGGTTTCCTTCTGTAATAACACTGGATCAATGCGGTATTGTCCTTACTGGAGCTCTAGAGAGAACAGTTTAGATATGACTGATAGAGTTATTCAGTGTAAATAAAGTTAGTTTAGTTTACTCTGGTTTTCTTCTGCAGTAACACTGGATCAATGAGGGATGGTCCTTATGGACCTCCAGAGAGAACAGTTTAGATGTGACTGATAGAGTTATCCAGTATAAATAAAGTTAGTTTAGTTTACTCTGGTTTCCTTCTGTAGCAACACTGGATCAATGAAGGATGGTCCTTACTGGACCTCTAGAGAGAACAGTTTAGATATAACTGATAGGGTTATCCAGTATAAATAAAGTTAGTTTAGTTTACTCTGGTTTCCTTCTGCAGTAACACTCGGATCAATGAAGGATGGTTCTTACTGGACCTCTAGAGAGAACAGTTTAGATATGACTGATAGAGTTATTCAGTGTAAATAAAGTTAGTTTAGTTTACTCTGGTTTTCTTCTGCAGTAACACTGGATCAATGAGGGATGGTCCTTATGGACCTCCAGAGAGAACAGTTTAGATATGACTGATAGAGTTATCCAGTATAAATAAAGTTAGTTTAGTTTACTCTGGTTTCCTTCTGCAGTAACACTGGATCAATGAAGGATGGTTCTTACTGGACCTCTAGAGAGAACAGTTTAGATATGACTAATAGAGTTATCCAGTATAAATAAAGTTAGTTTAGTTTAGTCTAGTTTTCTTCTGTACTGGATCAATGAAGGATAGTCCTTACTGGACATCTAGGGTTTAGAGGCTGCATGGCAGTGAAAACAGTAACGCGTTTTACGCGTATAACAGAGGAACGCTGGCTACCATTAACACATTACCTGGCCTTGTAGTTCGTTTGCAGGCAAACCGGACGAGCAAAGTCTCCACAGTCGTTGTCTCACATGTTTGGTTAAAAAATTCCTGCTCATCAGCATAAAGCGAACACGATGTTTTCCCACTGCACTTCTTTTGCATGATATCGGTTATGTTCTTTTTGGTACATTTTTTTTTCGCTGGATCAAATACAGCTGGATATTCTGTAGCAAGTACGCCATAGTTGGCCCATGTAACTTCAATGGCGTAGTCTGTGGAACACGTAATTTTATACCAATTTGATTGTTTAAATTTCCACTGATAAACTTAAAAAGTACAATAAAAAGAAAGTAATTATTAAATAAAAAAACTGGCTGAACAAAAACATCAGCACCAACCTCCTTTTACTCTGATAAAGGCAGTTCACTACCTTTTTACTTTGCTAAATTCAAAATACTGCCTAGACAGAACTCTACTTTATAAACCAAATACCGCTTACCATATGTAAGGTGTTGGCAATTCTCCTTACTAGTACAAAGTTTCTCAGGAAGTTTGACTGATTCGTTTTCTTTAGGTTCAGAAGAATCAAAACCTCCTATGCAAATGTTTAATGAACGATCGGTAAAATATTTCAAGTTTCCGTTATCAGTTATTTTGAATTTTAAGAAGTTCTGTGTACATTGTTGGTTCATTCCCAGGATAAGTTGCCCGTTAATTTTCGGATCAGTTGGTTGTCCATTTTGTGGTAAAATACATTTCCCAGAAGCTATGTGATATGTTGGATAATCGTTGGATACTAGGAAGACAGCGTTTCTACTATCACACTTTGACGACCAGATCAACAAAGTGCCCTCGTTAGTTTCACCATCTTTAGGATAAACACATAAGCCATTGGAATGTTGGATAGGACCACCAGCAGCGTCTAGAAAGTTAGAAATAGATTGATGTACGTATTCTTAGTTTGCACTGTTTGAGAAACTTTAACAAAAGAATCTCATTAGCCGAATAAGAAGTGACTTTCACTATATTCTTTTACTTACAATACACTTTACTATAAAAATCTGCGATAAAAGGTTACTTAAAGTGCCTATGCAACGAAATTTCCAAGTTTGAGATAATAACATTAAAGTAATGTCTGATATCGCTTCTTTTGACTGTGAAAGTTTTAGGACGAAAAATTAAATGGAAGTATGTTTATTTAGCGTTTGAAGACCGTGCTTTTCCTCCTAAAAATTGAGACATCATTAAAATAGTTGGCATAGTTGCACAACTAATGACATCACTCGACCCAGACCCCAAATTCTGATTGCCTTCTAAACTCTTGTCGCAATGGCGTGTACATAACGAGAAAATAAAGGGATTCTGTCGTTCATTTTGCGGTTAGAAACTTCGAATTTCATAAGTGAACTATTCACGAACATGTTTTAGTTGTCGAAAACCGACAGTATATTATTAATTACTCATCAGACGACTAAGTTGGATACGGCTTCGACTATGTATATTTTAAAACAAATAACTCGGTATGAATAAATTTTACACACCTTTGTGAACACTTTCCCACGAGAGTTTAGTTTTCTAAAGTCATCGGTGATGTCATTAGTTGTGGAATAAAATGTCTCAACTTTTTGGGCCAAAAGCCCGTTTTTCAAACGATAAACAAACATGCATGCTTTCCTTTAATTATTCGCCCTGAAACTTTCACAATCGAAAGAAGTAATCTCAAACTTTACTTAATGTTATTTTCTCCAATTTGAAAATTTCGTTGCATAGGCTACCTCCTCCACAGGCGTTTTTTTCTGTTTATTTCCGTTTCCGTCCCAGTCCCTTTCATACGGAGGCGCGCGAAATTTGAGAGGGAGAAGAAGAAACGCCTGCTAACTAATGTTCGATCTTCGAGTGAGATGAGCGCCAAATATCAAATGGCAATTATCGGGGTAAACGCAATCATATTTAAAGTATCCCTGAATCATCTGTAGGTTTGTGCCATTCACGAAACGTGTACAGTTAGATAGAGCGTTAAATACTCCACAACATATGTGAATTAGAAAAAATCGTATAGAATACAACCCTGAAAAATCATAGTGTTTTAGTCATAAACTTTCGGAAATATAGAATTTAATGGCTAACAGCCATATTGGGATATATCTTCATTGCAGTTGAGCCACCGGATACCGCGTGTTTAAAGTATACCCCTGAATCGTCTGTAGGTTTGTGCCATTCACGAAACTTCTACAGTTAGATAGAGCGTTAAATTCTGTACAACATATGTGAATTAGAGAATAGCAACGGAGAAAAGGCTATTTGAAATGACATGAGCGCAAATATCAAATTGCATTATTATGCTATTTACTTGGCGTACGGTCAAACCCGTGGTTAAACGTGGTCATATTTAAAGTAAATCCCTGAATCGTCTGTAGGTTTGTGCCATTTGGGAAACTTGCACGGTTAGATAGAGCGTTAAATTCTGTACAACGTATGTGAATTAGAACAAATCGTATAGAATAGCAACGGAGAAAAATCTATTTGAACTGAGATGAGCGCAAATATCAAATTGCATTATTATGCTATCGGCGGTCAAACACAATCATTTTAAAGTATCCCTGAATCGTCTGTAGGTTTGTGCCATTCACGAAACTCCTACAGTTAGATAGAACGTTAAATTATGTACAAGATCTGTGAATTTGAAAAAATCGTATAGAATAGAACCCTGAAAATCATAATATTTTAATCCAAAACTTTGTCGTATCGGAGGACTTAAAACTTGTAAACACGATCGGAATAAAAATACTTGTTTCCATCGTTCAAACTGATGTAATCGTCGCGCATTGGTCATAGTTACACAACAACACACACAGTGGTTACACACAACACGATAGCAATATACAGTATCTGCTGAGCAGATACAAAAACTATTAAAATCGACGACGTTTCGACGTTAACTGAACGTCATTATCAAGTCAAAGTATATACTAGTTCGAATGAAGAGTTATAATTTGTTTTATGAACAACATTTCATGCACAAGGCAATCAAATTTCCCTTGGCACTTTCAATACACGAAACTGGATTTATTTAAGGAGGCTTTTATCCCCATAGACTTCCATAAGATGTTTGCCAATCGCCGAGGTCTTGAAGATGTCGGGCTGCACATAGCCAACATAATCTGCATCACACAGATCACATGAAAATAGATATACTATATGCACAGCTCTCATTAGCAGCTATTGTATTTGGAGTATGTTTTCCTCCGACATGCCCCCGGTCTCTTTGTCTTCTAAATTTCAAGGAAGTATTTCAAACCATCAATTGTTCCGTGCAGCAGTTATTATCATAGTTATTCTAAACATGGTTTGGAAACCCGGCAAACTTCAAAGCGGTCAACAATCAAGCTACGATTCATGTTGAAAGGTACACGAAGGTGCACAAATTCTTTGTTTTAGGTTTATTAATATTTAAACAGTACGGTTGAGCGATTCAACCCAAACGTTGCTATTGGATGATTGCTTCATTATACAGAAAACACAATATGTTCAGTAACCGTGAAAGTGCACACATTTCCATAAACCTGAACAAAAACATAAAACAATGACTTTTGTTGAGCTTCCAAACCATGTTTCTATTAACTATGTTATTATATAGGGGCTGTTTCATGAGCCGGGCTAGCCCGGTTAACTGCGGCTCACGCGATTGATTAGGATCTTACTGCGGTTTTGAAACTCGCATAAACTAAATTTACAAAGAAGAATTGGTTTAGTTTAGATGTAAACAAATCTAAACGTTAATTAAAATCTCCTTTAATTGCAGCCGAGGGAAGAATTTCGTGACATAAGTCAGCCCGGTTAGCCCGGCTTGCTTGATTTCCAGTCAGGAAAATAGGAAGAAAGAACGGCATGTACATTTTTATGACAAATGTAAATTTATGACAATCATTGCTGTGAAATGAGACTAGTTAAAACCTACGTTTACTTGGGAAGTAGCATTTGGGACTCTTGGAATTTGCGTCCCGAACTGAATTATCGTAGCAGCAGTTTATTGCTTCACAGTGTTGTTTACTTCCGACATTATAACCACATTCAAACCTTTCTGATTCAGGTATATTACACGAAGACACTAAAAAACAGAACAGTTTTTCAAAATATGCCTCGTTTACCACCCCCATTTATACGCTAACCCGTAGTTGTTCATGAGCTATTAGAGGAATAACGCATTAATCATTTCAAATCACGTCGAATAAGTTGATTTAACTCTCATTCCTGTCCGAGGGCTTCCCCAGAGGTCAATAAAATCGTCTGGCGTTAGCCAGAATAAAATGCTAAAGAGCAATTCGGACAGGAAATAGTTAATCTTTTTCTATAAGCAAACTCCTGCAAGATAGATCCACTGCTCCATCCGAAACACTGCCTACGCCGTGATATGTTAACCAAAAAGATTTCTGAGTTTCCAAGCGGAACTCAAACTGAGAACCCGCTTATGAAGTCAGGCCTTTTAGAAAGAGTAAAATAGCTTGAAGAACATTCACACCTAATTATTTCTGTATCGTATTAAATAATATCCCAAGGCGCTTGACGATCCGAATAAAAATAGTCAACGACTAAGAGTGTGTTTATATGGAGGAGGACCAGCTCTCTTGGTAGGGCTAGCCCTAGCAAGAGGGCTGGATTTTACCTCGTGTTGACTTGTTTACTGACTTGTGCAGCTTTCCTACGAAGCCCGAAATCATGTTTTCGCAAACACGATTTGAATTTATAACAAACACATGAACAAACGCAACTTGTAAAATAAAAAGTTGACCAAAAAATATTAGTAAAGGCAAACTTTACCGCGTATACTGAGCTTAGATTTGCTAGCCTTCTTAAGAGGGTTAGCCGTCTTGAGTGCGTTTACATGGGAAATTTCCAGCCTTCCTAGGCAACATCTCGGGTTGTCAATAGCGAGATTTCGTCTTGGAGAGCTGGACCTCTTGTCATATAAACGCAAACCAATTTTTACAAGAAATTACGCTGAGAGGCGGGATCTCGGCAAAGAGGGCTAGCCCTAACAAAACACCCCCTAAAAACAACTCACCTTCGGACACAAACTTCAAGAAGACCAAAATAAGGAGCTTTCGCTGGAAGAGATCCATTATTACTTTACTTCTGTGCTGTTATGTCATCTAACTTAATATAAAAACAAATTTCAGTGTGTTTCCTCAACAGATATACTCAAGCAATTCACAGAACTGTGTTCATTAAGATTCCCTCTTCCTTCTGCTTCCTTCTTCATAAAGCAACGAAGTGTGGCAAGGTTTTAATTTCCGTGTTAGAAAACCACGCGGTTTGAAGAGCAATGCGACAGACTTTTATTCAACATTATCAAACTCATTAATAATTCATAAAATAAAAAGGGAATTAGTACCGCAGACGGGGTTTAGATATCCGAGAAAAAACTTACATAAATTAAGCCAACTTTCACCTCGAAGTTGGTTAAAAAATCTCGGCCTACGGCTTCGTTTTTCAACGCACTTCTTGGGCTTGGATATCGGTTGAAACACTCTTCCTCGTGTTTGATCGTGATACTTTTTCATTTTCGTTTTTAAAAAGGAATATTTTACGCCACGTCATAACTTTATTAGAATTCCTAAGAATTTCTGTAATATTTTGCATTTCATTCAATTTAATGTTTTAAGGGGTTTTGGGGAAGTAAAATTTCGACTGTAGGAATATTTACATTTTACTGTTCACACTATACCGGATAAGTTTCCGACGTGCCGGCACGAAAACCTATCCGGTATAGTGTGAACAGACTCGGCACGAGTCGGCAAATAATTATGCCGTACGATAAAACCCGTGATACAACCAATCACCACGCTCTATTCTATTAATTTACTTCCGAAACGATTTCGATCTCCGTTCACACTGGAGCTGAAACGGCACAAAACCCTATCCGATACAAGATGCACCTCTTTCGAGATCAGAGCGGTGCAGGGGCGCTCCGACACAGAAATTGTGCCGGAAGAGGCGTTTTGTGTGTGTGCAGAAGGCTTATCTGGTATGGTTTTCGTGCCGGCACAAAAGCTATCCGTAAGGCTACGTTTACACCGTACGAATTCGAGACCGGTCTCGAATTCGTCCTATTTCGCCGTGTAAACAAGCGGAACCGTACTAATTCGAGACCGGTCTCGAATTTTTCTTTCGTGTAAACAGGTGGACCGTACTAATTCGAGACCGGTTCCGAATTCGTCTGGTAGCGTGCAAACGGGTCTAAGATCAATGCGAAAATATAATATCAAGGCATTTCGGCTAAGAATTAGTCCTAGAGCTCCTGTATATATTAGTGTATAAGCCAGACGGTTTGTTCGTACAACTCTAGGGGACAAAGGGTGACATACATTTTTGAAAAGGTCTTTATGCGTAGTAAATGAATATGAGTGATAGCATTTGCTAAAGTGTCATCTTCTACATCATTTTTCAGAAAGGTCCGTTTAGCACATTATTTTGCCTTATGCCGCCATGTTAGACAGATCTAAACTTTTATTTTGCGATCTATTTAGGGTCAAGAAAATATTTTGCAAAATATGGTCAAAACTGGCTCCTTTTTTGTTGCAGTTGCACTTTGAGTATGATGTTTTTAGACCATAAAAATGTTTAATATACTATATTATTATTTTTTTTATTATATAAAAGACAGTGTTTTATGTTATATATCATACACGAGGAGTGTTTCATCAGGATTTCCAAACACCGAGACTTTTGTTGAAAACCGAGGCGAAGCCGAGGTTTTTGAACAAATTTGATGAGACACTCTTCCGAGTGTATGATATAGCTTCTCAAACAAATCAGTATTTTAAGAGAAAATCGAGGCGAAAGTTGGCTTAATTTATGTAATTTCTTACTCCGATATCAAAACCACCGTCTCGGTACTGATTTCCTTTGTTTTCGGTTCATGAATTATTAATGAATTTGGGAATGAAGTTTCCACCACTAATAAAAGTGATAATCTCACATGTGTGGTTATTTATGATAATCTCACATTTGTCGATTATCGTGAAACGTATTAGAGTTTACTGCTCTATTTTTGTGGGGAAATAGGACTATTTTTATATAATAAACAGAACAATACACGTACGGGTGCTTAGAAATATGACATATGACACAATATCACTCTTGAGATATTGGTCAACACTCGAAATAAATCTCATATTTCCGCACATCCATGTATTATTCTCTATATAAAAGTTTAGTAGTATAAAACAAATTAAATAGCGATGTAATGGCATTTCTAGCTTTCATGCTGAAAAACTGCCTGTTGAGGTTAGGGTTAGAAAACTATGTATCCATTTCCCCTTGAAAATGACACATTTGGAAACGCTATCATCCAAAAATGTAAACTAGGGATGTAGACTTCCATCACCATGAACATTAGCCTTTGTCCCCCAAATGGTACCAATTGATCAATTTGGGATGCTGGCTGATGTACACGTGTAAAAACGCACAAATTGTTCACGGTTGTTAACAGGCGTGAATAATGTTATGCTACACCCCGTCAACAAGTTGTTCACTTATAGTTCGAACAACTTGTTCACGGATAAATCAACAGTCATGAACAAGTTGTTCTAACAGCGCATTTCTCTAGCCAACAACGTTGTTCGCACATGATACCACATGTTGTAACAGCATGATGAAGTAACAAGGCTGAACAACAATGTTACAACAATTGTCAACATGACTGGTGTATCAACACGTCCTTCGGTTGTTTCAACATGCGTGGACAACTGCTGTTGTTTCATGAAGCTGTAACAACATGATGAAACAATGATGAACAATATTGTTAATTCATCAAGGTTGTTCACACATGATAACAACGTTGTTACAGCACTGTTCAGGCAACAATGCTGTAACAACTTGTGAGATTTTTACGCGTGTACTAATACAATGGTGGTAATGCTGTGAGAAGAATTGAGTATATTACAAGTAATATTTGGCATTTCGCTCGATTAAACTGGTGAAATGTTACATACCCTATTTCCTTGTAGTTGGGGAAATATTCCGTGTTTTCATCAGTCAAGGCGCAGTCCAACAGGAAGTCCAGTATGAGAGCGGTAGATCTTTGAGGTTTCAATATTATTGTGTTTGCACAAGAGGACTTCAAATAATTTAGAAATAGCTACATTTATAGTAATATGATACGTTATAACAGCGTTTCATTCTTGTTACAGTCATGATCATGGTGATCTTCATTGTGATGGTCATTGATCATGATGATGGTCATTGTGATGGTTATTGTGATGGCTATGATCATGGTGATGGTCATTGTGATGGTCATGATCATGGTGATGGTCATGGTGATGGTCATTGTGATGGTCATGATCATGGTGATGGTCATTGTGATGGTCATGATAATAGTGATGGTCATTGTGATGGTCATGATCATGGTGATGGTCATGATCATAGTGATGATCATTGTGATGGTCATGGTCATAGTGATGATCATTGTGATGGTCATGATCATAGTCTTGATCATTGTGATGGTGATGATCATTGTGATGATCATTGTGATGGTCATGATCATGATGATTTTTTAGATTTTATTAACTTTATTGCCTATGTGATCATCATTGTGATGGTCATGATCGTCATGATGCTCATTGTGATGGCTATGATCATGGCGATGTTAATTGTGATGATGGTCATGATCATAGTGATGATCATTGTAATGGTCATGATCATAGTGATGATCATTGTGATGATCATTGTGATGACTATGATCATTGTGATGGTCATGGTGAATGTCATGATCCTCTCTCCTCCGCAGAGGTTCTTTCGGAGATCGGCTATGTCGGGGATCGTCGGAGATCCGTGGAAATCGTCAGCTGGACATAAGGAGTGCGGGCGGATATCGAAAGAGAAAGCGAAAAAAGAACCGTCGAATATAGCAGAAGGTTACACGACCACAGTTAATTGAATGTGTGGACAAACTAGGAAAGCTCGTTGTTTCAATGTGAGCTACACGTCGGCCGATATAAGTATGTTATCCTCTGGTTCGTCAGTCTTCGTCTGATATATTAAACGGCAAAAAACGGAGTATATTTTGTCTTTTTTACAAGAAAGACATATTATAAACATGTCATAATCACTTACCAACAAATATGTTACTAATATAGACGTTAGTTATCCGTGAATTAACAGTTCATGCAAGAAACCGACATCTTGTACAAGAAACCGACAGAAATCTGGCAGAGGTTAAATATAATTTTCCGTTGGACTAGTTTCGCCCGCACTACTTATGTCCAGCTGACGCCTCCGAGCATCTTCGACGACCCCCGAAACCTCCAATCTCCGAAATTTAACCTCTGTGGAGGAGAGAGGTCATGATCATTGTGATGGTCATTGTGATGATCATGGTGATGATCATAGTGATGGTCCTAGTGATGGTCATTGTATGTAATGGTGATGGTGATTGTGATTGTGATGGTCATAGTGATGGTCCTTGTGATAGTTATGATCATGGTGAAGGTCATTGTGATGGTCATAGTGGTGGTCATAGTGATGGTCATTGTAATGGTCATGGGCATAGTGATGGTCCTTGTGATAGTTATGATCATGGTGAAGGACGTTGTGATGGTCATGATCATGGTGATGGTCATTGTGATGGTCATGATCATAGTGATGATCATTGTGATGATCATTGTGATGGTCATTGTGATGATCATGGTGATGATCATAGTGATGGTCATTGTAATGGTGATGGTGATGGTCATAGTGATGGTCCTTGTGATAGTTATGATCATGGTGAAGGTCATTGTGATGGTCATAGCGGTGGTCATAGTGATGGTCATTGTAATGGGCATGGTGATGGGCATAGTGATGGTCCTTGTGATAGTTATGATCATGGTGATGGTCATTGTGATGGTCATGATCACAGTGATGGTCATTGTGATGGCTATGATCATGGTGATGATCATTGTGATGGTCATGATCATGGTGATGGCCATTGTGATGGTGATTGTGATGGTCATGATCATTGTAATGGTGATTGTGATGGTCATGATCATTGTAATGGTGATTGTGATGGTCATGATCATGGTGATGGTCATTGTGATGGTCATGATCATGGTAATGCTCATTGGGATGGTCATGATCATGGTGATCTTCATTGTTATGGTCATGATCATCATGATGCTCATTGTGATGGCTATGATCATAGTGATGGTGATTGTGATGGTCATGATCATAGTGATGGTCATTGTGATGGCCATTGTGATGATGATTGTGATGGTCATGATAATTGTGATGGTCATTGTGATGGTCATGATCATGGTCATTGTGATGGCTATGTGAGCTACAGACGGGACTCGAACCCACACCTTCCGAATGCTAGCCAGACGCTCTCACCATTGAGCCACTGGAACTCAGTTGGTATATTGAAGAAAAATTCTTTTCAGTTCTTCTAATTCAGTTCAACACCTTTGTTTGTTAGTAAATTAGTATTATAATAACAATATAAATAACCAAAAATACATACATTATCTAATTGATAAACATTCGTCAAATATTTAAAAAATGTTTTTAAGTCCCATACAAGAATTAAAACTACAACCTTCTAATGACCAGTTAGACACTCTAACCATTGACCTACAAGAACTCAGATGATGTGTGAAGGTTACATATGTGTACAGCCTGTAACCTTCTGATGACCAGTGAGAGATTCTAACCATTGAGCTACAAGAACCCAGATGGTGAGTGAAGGTTACATATGGGTGCAACCTGTAACCTTCTGATGACAAGTGAGACACTCTAACCATTGAGCTACAAGAACTCAGGGGTTACAATACTCGAGAACAACAGAAATCACTCGGCCTATTACGTCGTAATTTTCGTTGTTCTCTCGTGTTTGTAAATTCATTGTTCTCTCATGTTTTATTGCTCGGTTAACGGCCTCGTGATTTTCATTGTCCTCTCGTGTTGGTAACCCCTGGTAAAACACTACCACTCGTTTATAAAACATTACTAGAAAAAAGCCAACTAAACTAAACTAGACTGGCTGACAACTTATCTTTAATCTCTTATTGTTTTTGGAAGATTGTCGTAGGTCTTATAAGATTCCACAAAATTCAACATTGCCTCGTAGCAGAACTTGTATTGGTGCTGGTAAGAACAAAATGAATTAAAGATGGCAGATAAAGCAAACATGAAGCAAATAATAATATTAATCATACAGTTGACAGCACAACATTGTTTACAATATAACATTGTTTACAGTTAACAACACAACATTGTTTACAATATAACATTGTTTACAGTTAACAACACAACATTGTTTACAATATAACAATGTTTACCGTTGACAACAACATTGTTTACAATATAACATTGTCTACAGTTGACAAGACAACATTGTTTACAGTTGACAATACAACATTGTTTACAGTTGACAACACAACATTGTTTACAGTTGACAATACAACATTGTTTACAGTTGGGAGCACAACATTGTTTACAGTTGACAATACAACATTGTTTACAGTTGGCAGCACAACATTGTTTACAGTTGACAGCACAACATTGTTTACAGTTGACAGCACATTGTTTACAGTTGACAACACAACACTGTTTACAGTTGACATGCCAACGTTGTTTACTCACGACGTTTCCGACAAATTGTGGGCGTTGTCCCCGCAGTAGTTTAATACATCTAAACACATCGACCACGTGTTCTGTCTTCATTCGTTCACGCTGAATGGCTAAAGCAAGGTAGGTCCCAGTCCTATGAGCACCATTGCTAAACAAAACATAATATCAATGTGCATTGGTCTCAAGTCGCGTAATTTTCACACACAAACCAATTTTACCAAAGAAAAGAAAAGAGCCAAAAATAATCATTGCATTTTGAAGACACTCTACCTGCAGTGGACAATAATAACGCCATTTTCTGAACGTTGTTGAGCGTCGTGTACAATTTCCAAAAATATCATTACGTCATTATAGTTAGTTGAAGGAACCTCTCCCTCAGACCAAGCTGTAAACTGAACATGTCTCACCATGTGTTCCACACAAGATTGCTAAAAAATGGAGTGTTGAAAGAATTAAACTAAACTAAGTTAATTTATACTGCATAACTCTATCAGTCATATCTAAACTGTTCTTCCTAGAGGTCCGGTAAGAACCATACATCATTGATCCAATGTTACTACAGACGAAAACCAGAGTAAACTAAACTAACTTTATTTATACTGGATAATTCTAGCAGTCATATATCTAAACTGTTCTCTCTAGACGTCCAGTAGGGACCATCTCTCATTGATCCCGTGTTACTACAGAAGGAAACCAGAGTAAACTAAACTAACTTTATTTATACTGTATAACTCTATCAGTCATATCTAAACTGTTCTCTCTAGAGGTCCATTAAGAACCATCCTTCATTTATCCAGTGTTACTACAGGAGGAAACTGGAGGAAACTAAACTAACTTTATTTATTGGATAACTCTATCAGTTATATCCAAACTGTTCTCTCTAGAGATCCAGTAAGGACCATCCCTCATCGATCCAGTGTTACTACAGAAGGAAACCAGAGTAAACTAAACTAGCTTTATTTATGCTGGATAACCCTATCAGTTATATCTAAACTGTTCTTTCTAGAGGTCCAGTAAGAAAGCACACCTCATTCGTGTTGGTGATTGAGAATTTGCGAGAAATGCTTGCACCATGAGTATCAAAAGACGCCATCTTGATAAGAAGGTCGCCGTACTGCATCTCTTCGTTGACTTCGTTTGGCCAGTACTGTGGATAATCCTGATTGAAGAAAATAAAGACAATAATTTAGTAATGGGAAATCTTATAAAGTGAAACCACTCGTGTTTGTGTTTGTGTTTGTGTTTGTGTTTGTGTTTGTGTTTGTGTTTGTGTTTGTGTTTGTGTTTGTGTTTGTGTTTGTGTTTGTGTTTGTGTTTGTGTTTGTGTTTGTGTTTGTGTTTGTGTTTGTGTTTGTGTTTGTGTTTGTGTTTGTGTTTGTGTTTGTGTTTGTGTTTGTGTTTGTGTTTGTGTTTGTGTTTGTGTTTGTGTTTGTGTTTGTGTTTGTGTTTGTGTTTGTGTTTGTGTTTGTGTCTGTGTCTGTGTCTGTGTCTGTGTCCGTGTCCGTTTCCGTGCCGGTGTCGGTGTCGGTGTCGGTGTCGGTGTCCATGTTCGTGTTCGTGTTCGTGTTCGTGTTCGCGTTCGCGTACGCGTTCGCGTACGCGTTCGCGTTCGCGTTCGTGTTCGTGTTCGTGTTTGTGTTTGTGTCTGTGTTTGTCAGAATATGTCTATGTCTTTGTTGATGTCTGTGTCTTCGTCTATGCCTGTGTCTATGTCTATGTCTGTGCCTATGTCTATGTCTATGTCTATGTCTATGTCTATGTCTATGTCTATGTCTATGTCTATGTCTATGTCTATGTCTATGTCTATGTCTATGTCTATGTCTATGTCTATGTCTATGTTTATGTCTATGTCTATGTCTATGTCTGTCTCTGTGCCTGTGCCTGTGTCTATGTTTGTGTCGTTGTCGTTGTCTGTGTCTGTGTCTGTGTCTGTGTCTGTGTCTGTGTCTGTGTCTGTGACTGTGTCTGTGTCTGTGTCTGTGTCTGTGTCTGTGTTTGTGTTTGTGTCTGTGTCTACGTCTATGTTTGCGTCGTCGTCTATGTCTGTGTATGTGTTTGTGTACATGTCCATGACTGTGTCTATGTGTCTGTGTTGGTGTCTATGTTTGTGTTGGTGTTGGTGTCTGTGTCTGTATTGGTGTGTGTTTGTGTTTGTGTTTGTGTCTGTGTCTGTGTCTGTGTCTGTGTCTGTGTCTGTGTCTGTGTCTGTGTTTGTCTGCGTCTGTGTCCATGACTGTGTCTATGTTCATGTTCATTGTACGTTACCATTTTTTCTTCTTTAAGATTATTCAACATTACAATCACGGATGCTTTCTTTTCATAAACCATCATCCAAAAGTCGTTTATGGTGTCGACAAGAGGAGTTTGAGTAGCGATATAAGTTGGTGCTTGAGTATAACCCTGGTATAGAAATGGATCTTAATTTTATATGATATTGATGATGATAATCATGATGATGATGATAATAATAATGATAAATATAATAATAATAATAATAATAATAACAATAATAATATAAAAAGACTTACATGTACATAAGTAGCATTAATATATCCACGACTTCGAAGTACAACTCGTGAAGTTTCAGCTGAATACAAACATACAAAAAATAAGAAAAGAGTTTACAGTTTGAGGCCTCAACATATCTCCAATATTCTCAAAATAAAATGGAAACAGTATACCTGGATAAATATCTGCATGACGATTTTTGGATTTGTTTTCTTTCTTCAAAGCTTCTTCACATTCTTCTGGAGATAACGAAGGACAAACAGAATCTAGTTTCTAAAACAAAATGAAATAGAAACGGTGAGAAATTCCTTGCTTTCCTTCTTTCCTTCCTTCTTCCCTCACCTCTTTCTTTCCTTCCTCCCTCCCTTCTTTCCTCCTTCCTTCCCTCCTTTCCTTCCTTCCTTTCCTACTTCCTTCCTTCCTTCCCTCCGTCTTTCTTTCTTTCCTTCCTTTCTTCTTTCTTTCTTTCTTTCTTTCTTTCTTTCTTTCTTTCTTTCTTTCTTTCTTTCTTTCTTTCTTTCTTTCTTTCTTTCTTTCTTTCTTTCTTTCTTTCTTTCTTTCTTTCTTTCTTTCTTTCTTTCTTTCCTTCCTTCCTTCCTTCCTTCCTCTTTCCATCCTTCCTTCTCCCTCCCTTCCTTCCTTCCTATCCGTCTTTCCACACAAAACAAACAAAAACTCACATTAAATTCAATTTCAAATCCAGTCAAAGATTTATTCAGTTCTTTCTGTTCAAGCCTCTCAATTTCAGTTCTCAGATTTCCCGCCTCAATCTCAGTAATACCACAGAGAACATACTCCAAGACAGCATCGTGAAGAAAGATGTATTGTTCCTGATAAGAAAATTGCAGAAGAACCATATATTATTTCAGTCTGCAGCATCATCACCGCAATCATCATCATCATAACCATCATCATTATTATCACCACCATCATCTGACATCATCACCATGATCATTATCACCACCATCATAATAATCACAACCATCACCACCATCACCATCACCACCACTATCATCATCATCATCATCATCATCACCATCACCATCACCACCATCATCATCACCATCACCATCACAATCACCATCATCATCATCACCACCATCATCATCACCATCATCATCATCACCACCATCATCATCACCATCACCATCACAATCACCACCAACAACAACACAACCATCATCACCATCATTATCACCACCATCATCATCACCACCACCACCACCATCATCACTATAACCACAACCATCACCACCATCATCATCATCACCACAATCATTTCCACCATAACCACCATCGTACTTACCACTGTCTGAATCATATTAACTCTCTGTGCTCTGAGTTCTTTGATAGTGTCAAAAATATTGATGGTTTGTTCACCACGTTTGTTCAATCGTTCAAGTACAATATCCAGTGCAATAAATGTACCAGTTCTACCCACACCAGCACTAACAACAAGAAAAAGTTAAGAACGGTGCGTTAGAGTGAATAGAAGAGCCTAAGTAGGCGTGAGTAGGTGTGAATGGATGGGAGTAAATGTCAGTAGGTGTGAAGAGATGGGAGTAGATGTGAGTAGGTGTGAAGAGATGGGAGTAGATGCGCGTATGCGAGTAGGTGTGAATAGGTATGAATGGATGTGAGTAAGTGTGAGTAGGTGTGACTAGATGGGAGTAGATGCGAATAGATGGGAGTAGATGCGAGTATGTGAGTAGGTGTGAGTAGGTGTGAATGGGTGTGAGTAGATGCAAATAGATGGGAATAGATGCGAGTATGTGAGTAGGTATGAATGGATGTGAGTAAGTGTGAGTAGGTGTGACTAGATGGGAGTAGAAGTGAATAGATGGGAGTAGATGCGAGTATGTGAGTAGGTGTGAATGGGTGTGAGTAGATGTGAATGGATGGGAAGAGGTGTGAGTAGGTGTGAATAGTGGTGAGTAGGTGTGAACAGATGGGAGTAGGGGTGAATAGCTGTGAGTAGATGTGTGTAGATGTGAATGGGTGGGAAGAGGTTTGAGTAGGTACGAATAGGTGTGAATCGATGTGAGTAGGTGTGAATGGATGTGAGTAGGCGTGAGTAGGTGTGAATAGATAGGAGTAGGTGTGAGTAGGTGTGAATGCATGTGAGTAGATGTGTATAGATGTGAACGGATGGGAAGAGGTGTGAGTAGGTGTGAATAAATGGGAGTAGGTGTGAGTAGGTGTGAATGGGTGTGAGTAAGTGTGAGTAGGTGCGAATGGGTGTGAGTAAGTACGTGTAAGGGTGAATAGGTGTGAGTAGGTCTACGTATAGGTCCAAGTAGGCGTGAGTAACTAACTATACCTGCAGTGAACAATAATTGGTTGTGGTCCTTCACTGCACAGAGCTTTGATACGTCGTCGAAATGCCAGAAGTTGAGTTGGATATTTAGGAACACCATGATCTGGCCAAGAAGTGAAGTGATACTGAGTAACTTTCTTACTCACACTATCCTAGTGAAAAATGAACATTAATTCGTTCCATTATAAAATACAACTCATATCACGTAGTAGAGTGTTGTGTAGGCAGTGTTTTAGATAGAGCAAAGTGAAAAGATGGTAAACTGTTGAGAATAGGTTTAATAACGAAATACTGATGTTTCAAGCGGAGCCCTTCATCAGGGTAAAAACTAGAGTGCTGTGTAGGCAGTGTTTTAGATAGAGCAAAGTGAAAAGGTAGTAAACTACTGAGAATAGTTTTGATAACGAAATACTTATAATAGTAAATTATTAAATTTTGAAATTTATAGAAATTTTTACAGAAATACCTTTTTGATGCTGAGATGTCTTATAACGTAATCAGCAAACAGTTCTGTCTTGAGTGGCTGGACGTGGATATTCCCAAATGCAGTTTGAACATCTGGCCAGTATTGGAAACATTTCACCTAGATTGTTAAATCAAAAAGCAGAAATAATAAAGTGAGAGAATAATAGAAAATAGAAAAGAAAAATTTTTAAATAATAACAAGAAAATATAAGGTAAAACAATATAAAGTTAAAAACGACAAATATTTTAATGCAAAACGTTTGGTATTTTATAAACAAACATTATCAAATTCATTAATAATTCATGAAGAAAATTCAAAAGAAACGAATATTTAATCAAGATCTGTAAATCGCCTACAGATTCGTCCTGATTTAAATAAACTTTTTCCTCAATTTAATTAGCTAAAATCACTCCAACTTGAAAAACAGTTCGAAAACATGGCTAGTACGACAAAGCATCGCAGCCGATCTGTATAATTTATAATTTATTCAATTTATATTAGGCATTTATCAACCTTACAATTTTTAAATGCGCATTACAAGTATCAAGAAATCCAGTATAAAAAAACAATTACAATTTTCAGTAAATTACAATCCTAACACAACCATGTTAAAAATTAAATAATAATAATAGTGTATGAACTTAAAAACAAACAAACAACATATACATAAAAACTATGCAATCAGATATACAGCTATATAGGACACTGAGAACCTATGGAAAAGCTTGGCGAAACAAAAACGTCTTAACTATCTGCTTAAAACAATTTACAGATGTACAACTTCTGACAAAGTAAGGCAAGTGGGGGTGCTAAGTAGCATACTATTGCTAGAACGAAGGTTATTTAACAGAGTTATACGATGAGCTCGAGTTGTATATGAGCTCATAGCCAACGAGGCGCTTCGCCGAGTTGGCTATTAGTTCGCATACGACGAGGGCGAATGGTATAACTGTTTTATTATATAGCCAAGCACTGTACAAGAGACAAGATTACAGCGAAATGTTTCAAACGACAAACTTCCGGCATAGGCAACTAATACTTCCGCCATGCGTAATGATGCATTCACATATTGCTCAAGAGGCAAAAAATGTGTTAAGCAGATCAACAAAAAATATTAAAAGGTACCTTTATGAAGTCAAAAGGTGGGTCAGTTGTTTATATTAGCGTTGCTGTCGTGAAAAAGGTTTTGATTTCATGCAAAAATGAAACTGAAACACCTTCAGCAGTGAAACTAAATTATTTAGTTGGTTGTTTTTGAAAAAGAACATGCTTTTTACTACTCCAAATGCTTATCTAAATAAAAAAAAGTCTCTTTACAGGTAATCTCCTACGAAATGTGTGTTGTATGCTTGATTTTAACCGCGAGTTTCTTTGTTTGGCAACAAATTAATATCAACCTGTTAATTTAGTCGGGTTTTTTTAAGTAAAAAGACGTAATTTTTAGGTGAATTTTACCATTTAACATGCTAAATTGTGTATTTGTTAATGTATTTTTACACAATGTTCTTTTTTTATACATTGGTTTGAGGGTGTTGATGTTTTTCTGTATAAAAATCCGTCAATTTCAACTCTCTTCGGCAGTTTAAAAAAACAATGCCGCCATCTTGTTTTTCCTCTACTAGTAGGATATGAGCTGATAGCCTAGTAGTAGGGAACCAATCAGATTACACAAAAGCTCATATCCGATAGCATGCTATATAATAAGAGCTGATAGCCAGGTAGTAGGGAACCAATCAGATTACGCAAAAGCTCATATCCGATCGCATGCTATATAATAAATGCGGTATATCCTTTAAGGCTAATAAGATTACTTAAGTACTGTGGAGCCATGACCACGGCTTGCTTGCAGCTCGCCTTATACATCAGATACAGATCGCTGCTCATGCTTTATCTATTACTTAAAATAACATTCTTTTTTACACTGCTTGTCTTATAATATTAAGCAAAAATATATACTTAAAAATTTGTCAAAATATTGAAAAGATACTCACTCTTCCTAATTCTGAAACGTTAGTCAAGCATATGATACAATTGCTGTTTTGTTCCCAAATCATTCGCCAAAAATCATCAACAGTTTTATCAGTAGGACCTTGAATAAAGAAAAATGGAAAATGTAATTTTAAAAAAAGAAGGAAGAAGGAAGGAAGGAAAGACGGAGGGACGGAAGGAAAGGGAGGGAGGGAGGAAGGGAGGGAGGGAGGGAGGGAGGGAGGGAGGGAGGGAGGGAGGGAGGGAGGGAGGGAGGGAGGGAGGAAGGAAGGAAGGAAGGAAGGAAGGAAGGAAGGAAGGAAGGAAGGAAGGAAGGAAGGAAGGAAGGAACGAACGAACGAACGAACGAACGAACGAACGAACGAACGAACGAACGAACGAACGGACGAACGAACGAACGAACGAACGAACGAAAAAAAGAGGAAAGAACGAAACAAATAAGAAAATAGGAAATTCTGTTACCTTGAGAAGCTATGTAATTAACTGGTTGGATTCCCTATAAAGAATGTACGAGATGTTAAATTGTTATCATGACTGCACAGAGCAAGAATCGAGCGTGAATGGTAGAGTGCGTTGTGCCATAAAAACATAAGTAAACCAGCAAAACTTACACTCATAAAACTTGCATTGATGTAGTCTTCATCTTCTCCTCCTGACAACACAACTCTTGAATGATCGTCTAGGAAGTAAGTGAAAAAATTGAAAAATAAAGTGAAAACATATTAAGTTACCGTTCTAAAAAGTGTAAAAGAAAATTTCCCTTGCTAAGATAGGTGAACGAAGCTGATTTATGAACAGTACTTGGTAGAACAATAATCAACATAGAACGTCTTACAAGTTACAATATTTCCATATCTGTTCTTGTCCGCATTCGTTGGTTTCTTAGCGACATCCCAAGAAGATGATTGACCAACAGGAAGTGCCTTTGTTATATAAAAAATATTACTCGTGTAAAATAGGATGTTCTACGTAGGTCTAACGAAAGATATAAAGCCTACTTAACACTACCATCACCACCACCACCATCAGTACCACCACTATCACCATAACCACTGTCATCATCACCATCACCACTATCATCACTAACACCATCACCACTACCACTACCACTACCACTATCACCTTCACTTTCGTCACCAACATCATCACCACCTTTTCACGACCACCTTATCACCACCATCATCATCGCCACCACCACTACCAGCATAACTACTGTCATCATCATCACCATCATCACTATCACCACTATCACCATAAACACTGTCATCGTCATCACCATGACCACTATAACCACCACCATCACTATAACTGGGAAATTCATTATTAAGCCCTTCTCGTTACCTTAAACTCGTTTTGGAACGCAAGATGTTTCTTTTTCTTCATATTTTTAACGTAGAAAAGAAAACGAGAAACCGATATTCCATTGTCTTCCTCCTCATCTTCCTTCACTTCTAAAGAAAAGAAATATTCAAGTACAGTAAAAACCCGCTAACAAGAACCTACATTTTACCAAATCAGCCTGGGATAGGTTCTTATATTCTTATATATTCTTATATAAATAAATAAATTCTTAATTTCAGCCTGAGGTTCTTAATAGTGGTAGGTTCTTGTTAGCGAGTTTTTACTGTACTCATTAATATTCGATAAACAAAAAGAAAATTGAGTTTGATGAATGTCAAGCTGAAAACATTATACTCGTATTACTTCGTACCTTTTACATTCGAATACGCATCAGGCTGGGCTGGTGGTGCTTCCTTCTTTTTGATCTTTACTGGTCTAGCATACACATCTCCAGATGGAGCCTGAATAACAAATTAAAAAGTAACATATCTCAAACTTATTACAGCCAAAATGGAAATATCTTCCCAATTCCGCTTCTGTAGTTCGTTACGTATTACTGTATTTCTGTAGCTGCTACCGAAGCCTGAGAAATTTTTTTGTTGAAAACTGTAAATAATTATCCCAAATCGATACCAACAGACGAATATACATCAAGAATTGGCGACTTTTATCGGTAGACTATCCTCACACTTCAGTAGTGGCTACAGAAATACAATAATACACAACCAACTAGACAAGCGGATGTGGGAAGGTATTTCCATTTTTACTGTAATAATTCATGAAGGAAACACAAAGTAAATCAGTATCATGTCCATGGTTTGGATATCGGTGGAAGAACTTACACAAACTTAGCAAAGTCTTACCTCGATTTTCTTGCTAAAAATCTCGGCAGTTTACCACTTTTTCACTTTGCTCTATCACACAACACATTACCAGAAATTGATGACAAAATAGCCGCCGCTTAAGGACTAATTTACATATAGTCCTTTTAAAATGGCATCCAATTTTGAACAGTAAATATATAAAGGAGAAATATTAAAATGAAAATTCTGCTAACTGAGTATCTCGCCTACTATTTGCCGACCTCGCTATTTAAGCAACTGCGGTTTTCAAATTATTCACTTCCTTATTTGTTTAAATCAGGTATAGATCGTTTTCACTCACGTGATCGGTGGCCCCATTGGGGTGGTGAAACAATACGAAATATTTGAATAATAAAGAGCTAATTCCCATACCGTACACCAATATGGCCGCCATTTCATTGTTTTGGTACACCAATATGGCCGCCGTGACGTGAGATGAAAACGATCTATACCTACGATCTGCCAAATGACTATGGGGCTGTTTACATGAGCCGGGCTGGCCAGGCTAACCGGGCTGACTCGTGTCACGAAATTCTTTCCTCGGCCACAAAAAGAGATTTTAATCAACGTTATAGGATTAGTTTACATCTAAACTAAACCAATTCTTCTTTGTACATTTAGTTTATGCGAGTTTCAAAACCACAGTGAGATCTTAATCAATCGCGTGAGCCCAGTTAACCGGGCTAGCCCGGCTCATGTAAGCGGCCCTATATCTTTCGAGCTATCGTTTGTCAATGTTTGAGCCTCCATCAATCATGGTGAGTTCGGGTAGTTGTTAAATTAGAGGTCTACAACTTCAGCCAATTTGGTCAATATGTAATCTATTATTACATGCAAAATAAAGTTCCTCTATCAACTCTCGAACATTTGACCAAAGACGATTTTGAAAGTATCAAACAAAATCCTACCGCAATCCAGTGGTGCATGACCTATACTTATTTGTTTACTATTTTCAACACAATTTGGCAGATAGTAGATGTACCTGATGAAAATAAATAGGTGACTGAATGATTGGATAATGGTTGTTGTTTAGATCAAGAGGTCGGCAAATAGTTGGAAACCTACCCAATAAGCAGAATTCTCACTTTAATATATTCGCCTTAGACCCCGTTTCACACGATGCCGGTACAATTTGAGAACGGAACAAAATCATGCCGTTTAGGCCTTGCGTTTACACGATACCAGCACAAAAATGACATGAAACGGCACAAAATGAAGACGGATTCCTTGACGGCATGAAATGAAAACGGAACACTAACCGGTATCGTGTAAACGCCCGTGCCGTAACAGTTTGTGACGGTAATCACGATATATACGACCACAGTATTCGGGTCAGCAGTATTCACAAAGTCTTCTCAATTCTCATTGGAAGAGAATAGTCACATGCTACTCCGTCATTATATTATACCGGCACCGTGTAAACGCAAGACTTTTTGGCCTGTATTTACACACCGGCATGATTTTGTTCCGTTTTCAAATCGTACCGGCATCGTATAAACGGGGTCTTATATATTTATTGTTCAAAATGGGACGCCATCCTCCAAGGCAAACCTCGTACCCAGGGTCTTATCTCCGCTCCCCCGCCCCCGCCCATCACTGCGAAAAGACCCTGGTCCAGGCTGGTCACGTGCTGCCCAAAATATGGGCAGTACAAAATAAATTTAGTGTGGGTAGGGTGGTACAAAAAACTTTCTCGACTTCCAGAGTGGTGTTTATACAAAGCGCAAAACATCTGGCCAGATGAAATGTCAACGACTCACGAAAGGTGCACAACGGCTTGGAGAAATAATCCGAAACGAGATATAATTTAATAAGAATGCCAAAGTCTCAAAGATCAATATTTTGCTGGCTTTGTATCTCTGGCGACATGTGTTATTGATGGGAGAATATTCGTTTTAAGCATTCGAATCGCGAGGCTTTTAACTGGACGTATACACGTATACAAATATAACGGCAGCTTTCGCGTGTGGTATTCAACAACGTACAGGTGAAACACATACGTATTTTATTGTTTATATTGAGAGTTTGAAACAGTCTTCCATTTCATTATCAACATTTCATTAAGCACCCAGGTTGACGATTATTAAACGAATGGGAACATCAAAAACTTTCTTCATTACAAACTTAAATAAACACAGCGATTTATTACAAACTAAAAACAATAGCTGTCAAAACAACTTGTTTCAATTTTAAAATCGTGTCACCGGTTTAACCATTCATTTCAAAATCTAATACCAGAAAGCAAGACAAGATACGTATACATTTCTTCGACTATTCCAGCGAGGTCAAGCATTGATACGCAGGGGACCCTCCACAGTCGAAAATTTTGATAGACGACACGTGACCAGCCTGGACCAGGGTCTTTTCGCAGCGGTGGGCGGGGGCGGGGAAGCGGAGATAAGACCCTGGGTACGAGGTTGCCTCCAAGGAATATATGTAAATTGGCTTTCAAGCGGTGGCCATTTTGTCATTAATTTCTGGTAATGAGTCTAGTTTTTTTAAAAAGGAAACTAAGTTGGGCATTTTCAAACGTTTGCTGGTCATGATGTCATGAACTGTAGCCAATCAGAGCAATACAAACAAGAAAACTGACCAATTACAGCGTGAGGTAGAGTACAAGAGTAGTACCTTAAAAGCTTTTACGACTGGTTTATCTTGAGCTGATGGGGCTGGCATATCTTGTAGCGATATTTGCTCAGGAGTGTCATTCTCATGACTAGTTGACGGTTGGTAAGTTACTCGCTTTTCTGCTTCATCAATGGAGTTATTATTCCCACTACGTCTTTGTCTAGAGTAAAGTATATAGATAAATTATAAGGATATATTTATATTTATATAAATATAAAACATCAAAAGGAAAAAATAATAGACTTAAAAACATAAATATAATATTTCAGGGCACTGCCCCTTCTTCAGATTTACCTAGTTACAAAAAGTCTAGAGTCTTTTATAGCCGATAGAAGTCAAATTAGCATAAATTGTCTAAGAAGTCATAATTAGCATACTGTCTATAATATTACATATCTTTTAAATTAAGACTCAGAGGTACAAAACAATTCAATTTTTCTGCCCAAAACCTTTCTCTTTTTGTCGGATATCTCTTATCAGTAACATCTATTATCTGAACTTCCATATCATCTACTCCCAAATGGCCTTCTTCAAAAAAATGTGCATATAAATGCTCCCCACAAATTCCCCTCTGACTTCAGATAATAGATATTACTGATAAGAGGAGATATCCGACAAAAAGAGAAAGTTTTTGGGCAGAAAAATTGAATAGTTTTGTACCTGTGGGCCTTAATTTAAAAGATATGTAATATTATAGACAGTATGCTAATTATGACTTCTTAGACAATTTATGCTAATTTGACTTCTATCGGCTATAAAAGACTCTAGACTTTTTGTAACTAGGTAAATCTGAAGAAGGGGCAGTGCCCTGAAATATTATATTTATGTTTTAAAGTCTATTATTTTCCCTTTTGATGTTATATATGAAGTTAGGCTTATAGAAAAGCGGGCTCTTGTTTATTATATATATATATATATATATATATATATATATATATATATATATATATATATATATATATATATATATTATTTATTTTATTTTATTTGGTTTTCGTGTTTACGCACACGAGGCAAGACACAACAGGGATGTTCAGCCCTAGTCATGGTGTCTTGCCCTAAAAATGAACAAATATCAAATTACATATATACTGTTATACAATATCGCTTATTATTTAATAGTTGAGTCGGTTTCCTTTGTTTTTTGTAGGGATATATCTATGATAAATACCTGGAAAGAGGTATATATGCATATACACTGGTAGCGCCCCCAATAGAGAAGTAGAGACAAGCGTTTGCCTATCTCGAAGTAGGTTACGCTGAACCCGCTTGTAGCGGCAGCCCCTAAACGAGGCAAACTTTCATTGCGTAACTGGTCTGTTATCTCAAGAACATAAAATGTGGGACTAATACTAAATCAATGCGCATGTCTACACTATTGTTGTTTTTATAGACAACTTTCTAATAATAGTTTATTGCGTGAATTTGCATTAGATTAATGGTAATCATTGAACCGGTCATATCCAATTGTTATTTGAAACAAAACAATCTGTCTTACTTTTGCATAAAAGATCGCGTGAAGCGCTTGTAATGTATTTACACTGAAAGAGGTTTAGATATATAAATGGCAATTACATTTCAAATAAAGATAGTTACCGTAAAAACTTGTCAGCCTTTACATACACTATGCATGGCCACATTTAGTAATTGATGTATTTAGAAAACCTCTTCAACTATTAAATAAGTAAGTTACATACGTCGGATGTCGGCTTTATGCCAGATACATTCCCTCGGGGCCTATGGCCCCTCGGATCTGGCATAAAGCCTCCATCCTCGGTATATAACTTACTTATTTATATCACTTATTACAAATAGTGACTTCACAAATACATTACACTAACACACTCACGCACGCACGCAAAGTTAATATTAACAACAACAACAACAACAACAACAACAACAACAACAACAACAAAATAAATAATAAAATAAAATAAGTATTAAGAACTATTAATATAGTTACCTAATAATAACCAATATAATCAATACAGTGAGCACAATTATCAAGACACCTCCACCTGCAGCAGCTCCAATCAATGCTACTAACAAATAAAAACACTTTGTTAAGTTAAACTTTCTGCAACAACGCATAAATGAACGAACGAACGAACGAACGAACGAACGAACGAATTACCTGGTCTATCGCCGCCTCCACCATCGTCATTACTTCCACCACTCTTAATTCTTGTTTCTTGTTCAGAAGATTTTATTGTTGCAGCAGGTTCTGTTCCAAATGCTTCAAAAGTTACTTCCTTGGCACTTGTGCTAATCACAGAAGTAGGTCCTATTGCAATAACACCCATGCAGAGTGAGTGAGTGAGTGAGTGAGTGAGTGAGTGAGTGAGTGAGTGAGTGAGTGAGTGGGTGGGTGGGTGGGCGGGTGGTTGAGTGAGTGAGTGAGTGAGTGAGTAGGTGGGTGGGTGGGGTGGGTGGGTGGGTGGGTGGGTGGGTGGTTGAGTGAGTGAGTGAGTGAGTGAGTGAGTGAGTGAGTGAGTGAGTGAGTGAGTGAGTGAGTGAGTGAGTGAGTGAGTGAGTGAGTGAGTGAGTGAGTGAGTGAGTGTGTGAGTGAGTGAGTGAGTGAGTGAGTGAGTGAGTGAGTGAGTGAGTGAGTGAGTGAGTGAGTGATTGAGTGAGTGGTGAGTGGGTGGTTGAGTGAGTGAGTGAGTGAGTGAGTGAGTGAGTGAGTGAGTGAGTGAGTGAGTGAGTGAGTGAGTGAGTGAGTGAGTGAGTGAGTGAGTGAGTGAGTGAGTGAGTGAGTGAGTAAAAAGATAATAAATTATTGGTAAATAAATGGTATTACCTCCACTATTTCTATTAGGGTCACCAGTAGGGCCTATTGTTCCTTGTTTAGAAGGCTCCATTGTTGTAGCAGGTGGCGTCGTAACTGTATCAGTAGTTTGTTCTTTGGTACTTGTAATAACGACAGGAACAGCTCCTAGTGTAATAAACATCCATCCAGTCTGAGTAATAGTATAAAAGAGGATGGATGGATGGATGGATGAATGAATGAATGGATGAATGGATGGATGGATGGATGGAGGGATGGAATGGATGTATGGATAGATGGATGGATGGATGGATGGATGGATGGATGGATGGATGGATGGATGGATGGATGGATGGATGGATGGAATGGATGAATGGATGGATGAATGGATGAATGGATGAATGGATGAATGAATGAATCAATGGATGAATGGATGAATGAATGAATGGATGGATGGATGGATGGATGGATGGATGGAAGGATGGATGGATGGATGGATAAATAGATGGATGGATAAATGGACACTCAAAAATAGATTCCAGTATTTACAAAATGTTTCTTTTCGTTTCATAGTTTGTTTTAGAAGACAATCAAACCTCTTGGGGTTGTTTCTTTCCCTTCAATAGATTGACCAATTTCTCCTGTGCAGATATACCGAGCAACCGTTACAAAGTATGTTGTCGAGGGTTGAAGATTAGTCAATTCTTTGCTTTGATTAGTTGTTTTTTTACAAACAGTGTCATCCTGGGATGTATGCCAGCATATGCGATACCGCAGTTGAACATTTTCACCTTCAGTTTCCTGTGAAGACCACGTAACTCTTAAGTTTGTTGGACCCAGAACTTCGACAGAAATATTGTTTGGAGGAGCTGAAATGGAAAAAACAACAACCGTCAGTGTAAATATATAAAATAAAAGGCAGGTTAAAAAGTAAAGGACTTATAACATATATATATATATATATACTATTTACAGAATGAGTGGCCGTTCTGTATCGGGGTATTCTGTAAATGACTTCTAAAACGATCTATTTGGTAAGTTCATTGGTGTAGTAATTTTTCTACAAAAAAACGTTGTCTAAGTCGAGAAAATCAAAGCTAAAGTTTATGTAAATCAAGAGGAATCTATATCACATATACAGACACTCGTTAAAGATGGATTTTCTTTGTGTTTTCCTCATGAATTATTAATGAGTTTTTTGTTGGCATATGCTTTGGCCTTGGCCAGGCTTGTGCCAGTGTAAACAATATATATATATATATATATATATATATATATATATATATATAAATTCATCATATAGGAATTCGTTATTTCATTAAAAACGACCAACGTTTCAAAGATACCTTGACAAAGGGCTGAGCCCCCAAACGTTGGTAGTTTTTATTAAAATAAAGAATTTTTATATGATAAATTTTAGGTTATTAATTATTTACATTACTCTACAACTTTATGTATAAAGTTTCAAACAACAAAGATTCCTTCTTAGACAGCAAAATATTACCTGACTGGTTCTTCAGATCGCAAGTGTACCGGACCACTAAATACTTTTTTATTTCTCCTGTTTCCCTCCTTTCTAAGTACATTTCATTGTCCGTAAAAGTACAATCCATTTTCTCATTACATTGTCCTTGCCTTATGCTAGTTGATGTTGGTGTATTTTCGCATTTTTCAAATTTAAAGACGGCTGGAATGTCTCGGAAAAGCGTACAATAACTGGCCCAGGTAACACGAATTGAAGAATTTGCTGGACATCTAATACTCGCTGTTACTTTGGACGAAAATTGCTTCTGAAAAACTGAAAAAAAGAATCAATCAATCAATCAATCAATCAATCAATCAATCAATCAATCAATCAATCAATCAATCAATAGCAACATTTTGTATGCATATTATGCCTACTTTAACGTCACATTCATTACCATCTTGGAAATACAAACCTCGATATAACAATAATTAAAATAGAAGCTCGAATCAAAAAATATTTTAACATTCAACTATTCAACAGACGTTCGGTGGACGTTCGTCAAGCTCAATTACTCAGAAAAGATTTCTGAGTCCCAGACACTGTTCGAACCTGCAACCTTCTAATGACCGGTTAGACGCTCTAACCATTGAGCCACTGAGGCTCAGATGGAGAGCTAAGGTTGCAAATTCATAGTCATATGTGCTTCTAAGTGGTAGCGTTTGCATATGAGATGTTGTTAAAGTGACATGATAAGTTGTACGTATACATGTAGTACATGTGGTACGTTTGCGAGCTTGGTGTCAACCTTAGCTCTGCATTAGAAGGTTACAGGTTCGAACCCTGTCTGGGGCTCAGAAATCTTTTCTGAGTAATTGAGCTTGACGAACGTCCACCGAACGTCTGTTAATTACACCAAGCTCGCAAACGTACCACATGCACTGCATGTATACGTACAACTTATCATGTCACTTTAACTACAACATCTCATATGCAAACGCTACCACTTGTAGGAAGCACATATGACTTTGAATTTACAACCTTAGCTCTCCAATGATTAGAGCGTCTAACCGGTCATTAGAAGGTTGAAGATTCGATTCGGTTTATCCGTTCGAACTCTGTCTGCTGCTCAGAAAAATATTCCTGAGTATTTGAGCACCAAACGCCTGTTACATTACATCAAGCTCACAAACGTACCACATGCACTACATGTATACGTATAACTGATCATATTCAACTATTCACTTTAAATAGACCATTCCAGTAATATCGTATTTGGTTTTATGGGCAGTTAATACAGCTTAATTTTCTCGACGTCAAAAGGATAAACTATGTAAACAATGAAAAAATATAAAATAGAATAATCTTACCGTAAGTAAGGTGGCTGCAACTTGTACGATATTTACAAGCTTCCAATGAAAGCTTCACGTAGTCTCCTTCTTGAGGTTGAGCAGAGGTAAATCCACCTCCTATGCAAATGTGATACGAATGATTTTGATGATAATAATATTCTAGGTTTCCGTTTGCAGCTGGTCGGTAATTCATAGTTGTGCTTGAACAGCCAGTCATTCCAAGAATTAATGTACTGTTATTTCCAGGATCACCAATGTTATTATTCTTTGGTAGAATGCATAGTCTAGAAGCTATGTGATATGTTGGATAATCATTAGACACCAAAAAGAAGGCGTTTCTACTATGACAGTTTGACGACCATATCAATTTAGTTCCTGAAGCAGTTGAACCTCTTTCGGGATAAATACATAAACCATTGGGATGTCTGATAGGGCCACCTGCTGCATCTTGAAATAAAGAAAAAATTAATATCATTTCATAAATAATAAAATTTATTTTATTTATAATTATGTATTTATGTTTCTATTTATTTATTTATTTATTTATTTATTTATTTATTTATTTATTTATTTATTTATTTATTTATTTATTTATTTATTTATTTATTTATTTATTTATTTATTTATTTATTTATTTATTTATTTATTTATCTATCTATTTAGCTATATATATATATATATATATATTTATTTATATTATTAGTCTATTTATTAATCTATTTATTTATTTATTTATTTATTTATTTATTTATTTATAATTATTTATTTATTTCTTTACTTATTTATTTATTTATACATTGTTTTTATTTATATATTTATTTATTTATTAATCTATTTATTTATTGTAAAATTTCCACGAGCATCAATTTCCATCCATCACTAATTTCAAATTTGTAAACAGAGCATGACGAAAAGCGCGTTTAGATCAATTAAATATAACAAGTGTCAGAGTAACGCAACTAAGTTAAGGCATTTAAATAGTAAAAAAGATACAAAATTTAACATTTTTTTCTTATTTATATTATTTATGTTGTGTGCTTGATAACCGTTTCAAAACTACCGCCATTTACACCACGTGACCTGTTCACGACTGTTTCCGAAGTCTCTTTCAAGATCCCTCCCATAACGTCGAAGTAAAATTCTAGGCGTTTGTGTGGACAAAATAATATGGACATTTACCTTTTGTTCGGAAGTAACATTTTGGACCTGCACCGGTACCATCGTAACAGCAGTTCATATTGGAACAATCTCTTGCATTCATGATGTTATTACCACATTCAAATCTATCTTCACTGGGCAAATTACAACAAAACGCTATAAAAACGTAAAAATCACCTATTAGAGAAGCGAAGATATGATAAATATTTTCCACTGTCCCAGTAAACAACATAGATACACAATGTAGAGGGAAGTGAAAAGATGGTAAATTTCTGAGATTTCTAGCGACGAAATATTAACATTTCAAGTCTAGCGTTTACTCTGATGAAGGGCTCTGTTGGAAACGTCAGTATTTCCTTAATAAAACCTCAGTAGTATTCCTCTAAAACACTGCCTAACGCCGCGAGCTATTTTACTCAAAAAGGACTTCTGAGTTTCCAAGCGGAACTCAAACTGAGAAGCCTCTTATGAAGTCAGGCATTTTAGGGGGCGATTACATGGACCGGGCTAGCCCGCTTTATATATAAAACGCATGTTTTTTCAACATTTCGATTACATGGCAAGCGGGCTAGCCCGGTTAACCGGGATGAAAATGTCCATGTAATCGTTTTCATCTCGGCAAACCGGGCTGAAAAACTGTTGATCTCGCTTCGATACGCGTTCGTTTGCTTGACTGTGTGAATAAATAGTGCTGAAAGGAACTGAAATATAACATCAAAACGTTGTTCGTGTGTTTCGTGATCATAGCGAAGATTTAATGAATTAATTAGTCTGCGTGAAGACGCTTTCGTGGGTTAGCTTAAGACTATAACAATCTTTTTATTAACGGTAGGCTTATAAAATAAATAATAGACTAATTAGTGTAAAACTGAAGGAAAACTAACGTAACTTTGCCCTTATTTACTTGATAATTGCGAATTTCGGCCTGAAATCATCCCGTCTTACCGGGCCAGCCCGCTCCATGTAATCGTTTCGTAAACTCATCCCGGTTAACCGGGCTAGCTCAGTTAACCGGGCCAGCCCGGTCCATGTGATCGCCCCCTTAGAAAGAGTAAAATAGCTCAAAGAACATTTACACCTAATTACTTCCCCCTATCGTATTAAATAATATTCCAAGGCGCAAAATAAAAATAGGCAACGACTTAAAAACAACTCACCTTCGGACACAAACTTCAAGCAGACCAAAATAAGGAGTTTTCGCTGGAAGAGATCCATTATTACTTCGCTTCTGCTCTGTTATGTCATCTAACTTTAATAAAAACAAATTTCAGTGTGTTTTCTTCAAAAAATATACCCAAGCAATACACAGCACTGTGTTCATTAGGATTCCCTCTTCCTTCTGCTTCCTTCTTCATAAAGCAACGAAGTGTGGCAAGGTTTTAATTTCCGTGTTAGAAAACCACGCGGTTTTAAGAGCAATGTGACAGACTTTTTATTCAATATTCTCAAATCATTAATAATTCATAAAATAAAAAGGGAACTAGTACCGAGACGGGGGTTTAGATATCCGAGAAAAAAATTACATAAATTAAGGCAACTTCCACCTCGAAGTTGGTTAAAAAAAACTCGGCCTACGGCTTCGTTTTTCGACCAACTTCTCGGGTTTGAATATCGGTTGAAACACTCTTCCTCGTGTTTGATCGTGATATTTTTTCATTTTCGTTTCTAAAAAGGAATATTTTACGCCACGTCATAACTTTATTAGAATTCCTAAGAATTTCTGAAATATTTGACATTTCGTTCAATTTAATGTTTTAAGGGGTTTTGGGGAAGAAAAATTTCGACTGTAGGAATCTTTACATTTTACTGTTCACACTATACTGGATAGGTTTTCGACGTGCCGGCACGAAAACTTATCCGGTATAGAGCACGAAACGGCAAATAATTATGCCGTACGATACAACCCGTGATACAACCAATCACCACGCTCTATTCTATTAATTTACTTCCGAAACGATTTCGATCTCCGTTCACACTGGAGCTGAAACGGCACAAAAACCTATCCGATAAAAGATGTATCTCTTTCGAAATCGGAGCGGCGCTTCGACACAGAAATTCTGCCGGAACAGGCGTTTTGTGTGTGGACAGAAGGCCTGGTCTCGGATTCGTCCTATTTCGCCGTGTAAACAGGCGGAACCGTACTAATTCGAGACCGGTTCCGAATTCCTCCGGTAGCGGCCAGGGGCGGATTTAGCGTTAGTCAAATAAGTCAGATGACTAAGGTGAAAATTGTTACGGAATAATTATAAATATCATCATATATTAACTTACTAATTGGTCTAAACAAGAAAAATTGCGAGGGCTGACTGGCTTAGACTTTTGCAGGATTTGGGCCGATTTAGATATTCTGATTGGTCCAAACCAGATAAATTGCGAGCGCTGACTGGTTTAGGTGTTTTGCAGGATTTAGGCCGATTTAGCCAATCCCGGTTTAGAATCTTGCAGGATTTAGGCCGATTGAGCCATTCTCATTGGTCCAAAACAGCCAAATCGCGAGCGCTGACTGGTTTAGATTTTTGCAGGATTTAGGCCGATTTACCCATTGTGATTGGCCAAAACGAGGCAAATCGTTGAATCTGATTGGTTGATTGCTTTGCCGAAAGTATGCCGTACCGGAAGCCTGCAAAATGCGGTCTGCTGGGTCTTCGTTCAGTCTAATTCTGTTCAATCGATTCATCATTCATGGCTTCTACAAGCTTGTTAGATTGTGCGTTGTGTGCTTTATAAAGCAGCGATGATGTTCTTTTGCGGCAATTATATGTTGATTTGTCTGTGAGAATCAGTGCTTGTCGACTACTGGTGGCCGGAGAGCATTTCCCAAGATTGAGAAGACATCCGTGCTGAGACGGTCTATTTGCCACAACACATGAAGGCGGACAAGCTAGAGTATTATAAGCCATATGTCGCTCTAAGGTAAGCTTATAGGTACAGTAGTTCATCAATCTGGATTCAATATCGATGTTAGTCTGTTGCATTGTCATGTTTATACTTCCCTAACCTTTGTTGATATCCGTTCCATATTAGCATAATCTGCGTTGAGCACACTGGTATAAACCGATGCTATTAAATGCTTCATGTAGTACTATAAACACTACTTATTAGTGTTTCAATTCTAGATACTCACTAGTATGTCATAATCATGATGCATAGTCAGATTGCCTTTCCACAGTAGTTTACATAATACATTCGTCCACAGTTCATATTACAAGTCAGTTAATTGTCTATATATATATATATATATATTTATAAAATAACATTTTGAAAACAAGCGTGGCGATTGGTTGAAAGCCGTGTTTCTATAACTTTATGGAAACACGGCAAGGTCCACGCCATTCAATACGCCATCATTACGGTGTAGGATACGCCATTATACGCCATCATACGCCATTATGAAGAGTAAGGAGAATTTACGCTTTGATGCAGTGTTTATTTTTACGTTCTATACCTATTTTCGACAGGTTATTTTATAAATGAAATAGAAAACATTTTTTCCGTGTTCCCATAGAGTTATAGAAACACTTGTGGAAGTTTGGGAGAACTCGAAATAGCGTGGAAACACTCGCCCTGCAGGCTCGTGTTCCCACTACAATTTCTCGTTCTCCCAAACTTCCACTCGTGTTTCTATAACTCTATGGAAACACGGAAAATGTTTTCTATTTCTTAAATAACATACAGTACTATAAGTAATAACATATAACTTTTAACATATAAGTTAAATAAGGTCTGGGCCTGGGGAAACAGATCAAAAGCTAAGCAATAAATATCTACATGACATTACTACAAATTTCCAAGTATTGTCGTTATACATCAAGTAAGCATTCTTCTCACATGTGGCTATTATGAAATTTTAATCTGATAATTGCACTGGACAGGAATTGAACTTGGGTTGCTGGTGCCTGAAAACCAGACAGCTCATAGTAACATGGGTTAGTAGGGGGATGGGTAGTGTCATATTAGATGGGGGTTAGAATGATCGGGATGATGTAGAGAGTTCAGCTCCTCCATGTCTATGTCCATGTAATGTCCATTATGGTCATTAACAAAAGCTTCTCCTGACTCCTAACCAGACATTGTCTGCTTGGGTTGAGGTTTAAAAGGCAAGTATCAGGCATTTGAAAGCCAGACAGCTCTGGGTAGGTGGGGCTCAACAGCCATGGAAGGTACCCCACCTTGCTCTGGGTTATGCAGAATGTTAAATTCAGCTAGACCTTCACTTGTGTGTTGGTCAGGCTGTCCATGTAACCATGTTAGATTCACTGACTGAAACAATGTAACTGGTGTTTCCTAGGCATGCTGATGAACTTTGACATAGAGCGAAACAGTCAACTTTTTTATATTAGAATGTGACCACATATCTCTCTACTGTTTATTGGATTTCCCCACCCTCATTCCTGGAAAAACTTAGCCTTACACACCTTCAAACTATCACAAGGTTTCTAAGACAACAAGAAAATATCAGTCCAATTTAGATAAAATGTTTCTTGAAAATGATAAAATGTCCATTAAAAACATGTTTTAAAACATTTGGAATTTTGCTCAAATGTGCTGTCAGAATACAGGAAATGCCATTTCAGAGATCCAAATTTCAAAAATTTTCCGGGGGGCACACCCCCGGACCCCCCTAGAAATATGGGTCCACAGCAACTTTGACTAAGGTATCAAAATTCCTAGATCCGCCCCTGTAGCGTGTACACGAGGAATTGAACGCGCAATTTTAATGCAGTGTTTACAAGCAATATTTGGTATTTCACTCGATTAAACTGGTGAAATGCTACATACCATATTTCCTTGTAGTTTGGAAAATATTTCCGTGTTGTAGTTGGGAAAATATTTCCGTGTGTTCATCAGTCAAGGCGCAGTCCAACAGGAAGTCCAATATGAGAGTGGTAGATCTTTGAGGTTTCAATGTCATTGTGTTTGCACAAGAGGACTTCAAATAATTTAGAAATAGCTACATATATAGATTAGTAATATATATTATAACAGTGTTATAGTATTGTTACAGTCATGATCATGGTGATGGTCATTGTTACAGTCATGATCATAGTGATGGTCATGGTGATGGTCATTGATCATGGTGATGGTCATTGTGATGGTCGTTGTGATGGTCATGATCATGGTGATGGTCATTGTGATGGTCATTGATCATGGTGATGCTCATGGTCATTGTGATGGTCATGATCATAGTGATGGTCACGGTGATGGTCATTGTGATGGTCATTGTGATGGTCATGATCATAGTGATGGTCATGGTGATGGTCATGGTGATGGTCATGGTGATCGCCATGGTGATGGTTATGGTCATGGTCATGGTCATGGTCATTGTAATGTGATGGTGATTGTGATGCTATATCAATAGTAGAAATAGAAATAATTTAACACAGCTGGAGTTGGAATTAAAATTCGAATTCGAATTAGTACAAGTGTCATTCTGAAACAAACCAATTTCTTCCACCTTCCAAAACGAGTAGTTCCTTATTTTTTATCTTGATTTCCTCTTCTTTACATATTGATATGTTACATGAAGAAACTGTTTTATAAAGTTTTTTTCGTTTGTTTTTGCTGTACAAGCTGTCGTAAATTAAACGCAGAGAAAAACTCTGAGCTCCAGACGGGACTCGAACCCACAACCTTCCGAATGCCAGCCAGACGCTCTCACCATTGAACCACTGGAACTCAGATGGTATAATGAAGAAAAACTCTTTTCAGTTCTTCTGATTCAGTTCAACACCTTTGTTTGTTAGTAAATTAGTATTATAATAACAATATAAATAACCAAAAATACATACATTATCTAATTGATAAACCTTTAAATTTTTAAAAAATGTTTTTAAGTCCCATACAAAGAATTAAAATTACAACCTTCTAATGACCAGTTAGACACTCTAACCATTGAACTATGTGTACAACCTGTAACCTTCTAATGAACAGTCAGACACTCTAACCATTGAGTTACAAGAATTCAGATGGTGAGTGAAGGTTGCATGTGTGTACAACCTGCAACCTTCTGATGACCAGTGAGACACTCTAACCATTGAGCTACAAGAACTCAGGGGTTACAATACTCGAGAACAACAAAAATCACTCGGCCTATTACGTCGTAAATTTCGTTGTTCTCTCGTGTTTGTAAATTCATTGTTCTCTTATGTTTTATTGCTCAGTTAACGGCCTCGTGATTTTCATTGTCCTCCCGTGTTTGTAACCCCTGGTAAAACATTCCCACTCGTTTATTATTAAATATTACTAGAAAAAGCCAACTAAACTAAACTAAACTAGACTGACTGACAACTTATCTTTAATCTCTTATTGTTTTTGGAAGATTGTCGTAGGTCTTATAAGATTCCACAAAATTCAACATTGCCTCGTAGCAGAACTTGTATTGGTGCTGGTAAGAATAAAATGAATTAAAGATGGCAGATAAAACAAGCATGAAACAAATAATAATATAAATAATACAGTTGACAGCACAACATTGTTTACAGTTGACAACACAACATTGTTTACAGTTGACAAAACAACATTGTTTACAGTTGACAACACAACATTGTTTACAGTTGGCAGCACAACATTGTTTACAGTTGACAACACAACATTGTTTACAGTTGGCAGCACAACATTGTTTACAGTTGACAACACAACATTGTTTACAGTTGACAAAACAACATTGTTTACAGTTGACAACACAACATTGTTTACAGTTGACAGCACAACATTGTTTACAGTTGACAACACAACATTGTTTACAGTTAACAACACAACATTGTTTACAGTTGACAAACACAACATTGTTTACAGTTGACAGCACAACATTGTTTACAGTTGACAATACAACATTGTTTACAGTTGACAGCACAACATTGTTTACAGTTAACAACACAACATTGTTTACAGTTGATACAACACAACATTGTTTACAGTTGATAGCACAACATTGTTTACAGTTAACAACACAACATTGTTTACAGTTGACAGCACAACATTGTCTACAGTTGACAACACAACATTGTTTACAATATAACATTGTTTACAGTTGACAACACAACAATGTTTACAATTGACAACACAACATTGTTTACAGCTGTCATGGCAACATTGTTTACAGTTAACAACACAACATTGTTTACAGTTGACAGCACAACATTGTTTACAGTTGACAGCACAACATTGTTTACAATATAACATTGTTTACAGTTGACAATACAACATTGTTTACAGTTAACAACACAACATTGTTTACAATATAACATTGTTTACAGTTGACAACACAACATTGTTTACAGTTAACAACACAAGAATGTTTACAATTGACAACACAACATTGTTTACAATTGACAACACAACATTGTTTACAGTTGTCATGGCAACATTGTTTACAGTTGACAACAAAACATTGTTTACAATATAACATTGTTTACAGTTGACAACACAACATTGTTTACAGTTGACAACAAAACAATGTTTACAATTGACAACACAACATTGTTTACAGTTGTTATGGCAACGTTGTTTATAGTTGACAACACAACATTGTTTACTCACGACATTTCCGACAAATTGTGGGCGTTGCCCTCGCAGTAGTTTAATACATCTAAACACATCGACCACGTGTTCTGTCTTCATCCGTTCACGCTGAATGGCCAAAGCAACGTAAGTCCCAGTCCTATGAGCACCATTGCTAAACCAAAACATAATATCAATGTGCATTGGTCTCAAGTCGCGTAATTTCCACACACAAGCCAATTTTACCAAAGAAAAGAAAAGAGCAAAAAATAATCATTGCATTTTGAAGAC
>JAWNZC010000119.1:305000-380000 GCA_035771165.1 Paragorgia papillata | reverse complement strand
GCAGAAGAACCACATATTATTTCAGTCTGCCAGCATCATCACCGCAATCACCATCATCATCACCATCATCATAACCATCTTCATTATTATCACCAGCATCATCTGACATCATCACGATGATCATTATCACCACCATCATAATCATCACAACCATCACCACCATCACCGCCATCATCATCACCACCACCGTCATCATCATCACCATCACCACCATCATCATCACCATCACCATCACCATCACAATCACAATCACCACCAACAACAACACAACCATCATCATCATCATTATCACCACCATCATCATCACCACCACCACCATCACCATCATCACTATAACCACAACCATCACCACCATCATCATCATCACCACAATCATTTCCACCATAACCACCATCGTACTTACCACTGTCTGAATCATATTAACTCTCTGTGCTCTGAGTTCTTTGATAGTGTCAAAAATATTGATAGTTTGTTCACCACGTTTGTTCAATCGTTCAAGTACAATATCCAGTGCAATAAATGTACCAGTTCTACCCACACCAGCACTAACAACAAGAAAAAGTTAAGAACGGTGCGTTAGAGTGAATAGAAGAGCCTAAGTAGGCGTGAGTAGGTGTGAATGGATGGGAGTAGATGTGAGTAGGTGTGAGTAGGTGTGAAGAGATGGGAGTAGATGCGAGTAGGTGTGAATACGTATGAATGGATGTGAGTAAGTGTGAGTAGGTGTGACTAGATGGGAGTAGATGCGAATAGATGGGAGTAGATGCTAGTATGTGAGTAGGTGTGAGTAGGTGTGAATGGGTGTGAGTAGATGTGAATGGATGGGAAGAGGTGTGAGTAGGTGTGAGGTGTGAGTAAGTGTGAACAGATGGGAGTAGGGGTGAATAGCTGTGAGTAGATGTGTAGATGTGAATGGGTGGGAAGAGGTTTGAGTAGGTGTGAATAGATGGGAGTAGGTGCGAGTAGGTGCGAATCGATGTGAGTAGGCGTGAATAGGTGTGAATAGATGGGAGTAGGTGTGAGTAGTGATACCCCCCATCGGGAGTACAAAGGGATGCCGCCTCATTAAATATTCAATTTTTAATTATTCATTCTCAGGCTCCTTTAGGACCCTCTAACCCTAATCTCATTACGTCATTATGTCTCAGGCTCCTTTGAGACCTCTTAACCCTAACCTGATTACGTCATTATGTCTCAGGCTCCTGTGGGACCTCCTAACCCTAATCTCATTATGCATACGTCATTATTTCTCAGGCTCCTTTAGGATCCTCTGACCCTAATCTCATTACGTCATTATTTCTCATGCTCCTTTAGGACAGTCTAACCCTAATCTGATTACGTCATTATGTCTCAGGCTCCTTTGGGACCTCCAAACCCTAATCTCATTATTTATGCGTACATCATTATTTCTCAGGTTCCTTTGGGACTTCCTAACCCTAACTTGTTTTCCCCCCAACTCTAGCTTTCATGCAACCCCCCGTGTAATACGTCATAACCGATAGCTCTCCGAGTATTTTTGACGCTTTCTGTTACTAAGTGTGATATTTGCATATTTATCCTCAGTGCACGTGCAGGAGACAAAAGAGAAACTAATTAGGGGTCATTAAGAGGATTAAGCGCTTGGGCAAGTCTAGTCAAGAGAGTCATTAGCAACACGCGTACATGTAATACAGAATTTAAAATATTTTATTGAGAAATATATCTTTACACAAAAAACTCTTGATTATTTAGTGATCTATCGGTAACACTAGCATATGGGCATACAGTACATCTTATAATCCGAAGGCATGGATCATGAGCCTTGAATTCTGTACCACAAACATTACATATCAGATTTCGATTAACGCATTTGTTAAAATATTTCCACAAACACTTAGGACACTCAATTACATGTGTAAAATTAACAGGATTCTGACAACGTTCGCAATCAACAGGTTCGTCAATTATAGAATTTTCTGATTCTATTTCGGTGTAATCCTTATCGTTTTCTGAATCTTCTTCGGAGGAAGTTTCTTCGTTTTCGCTCTCTGATTCTGTTTCTTCTTCTGCCTGCGCCAACATTGTTAGCACTCGAACATTTTCGATAAGGTTTTTGTCAATGTTAATGTCGGCGAGTCCTTTTACAAATACGTTTAAACCAGCTGGTTCGGGAATTCCTGAGAAGTAAGGTGATACACAGTATTCTACCAATTCGGCTATTTTTGTGTTTGGTATAGTTCTTCCTTGATACACAATTTCTCCTTTGGGATTCCATGTTAAGTTGACATAGGATGCGAGTAAACTATTCAACAAAGAGGACGCGTTCGCTTCATCGACTCCGTAGTCAAAATGTGACAGTATTTCTTTAACACGAAAATCGTCATGTAACCGTTCTCCCATAGTGTTCAGGGTTCGAATGATGGTCTTTAAAAAATATCGTTCTTTTTATATTAGTTCTGCGAGTCCTTCTAAAATTGGACCAAGTAGGACATCAAGAAATCCTTCACCTTTTTGAACCAGTATCTCTTTTTTTCTCATGAAACTACTTTGGGAACTAGCCAAAGTTGATATGTCGTCGCTATAAGGCCTAACGACTTCAAGCAAAGCAGGTGATAATTGATATTGCGTTGACCAAAAGTTCAACATACAATCACAAATGCATCTAATTTGCTCAGGGCTAGCAGTCTCCAACAGACCTCGCTGTTGAATAGGTTCACTTGTACATAAAAGTTCAAGAAACGGTTTGTGCTTTTTGATCAACATCTCTATTTGACAGTCAGTGTCTAAATGAGGAAAACGCTACCAAAACACATATTTTAGGAGTCTATTAGGAGCAAATAGACACACACACACACATACAAAAGCCTTTAGCTTAAAATATTTATTTCGGTTTTCGCTCAAACATATACATATCAAAAGTTTTAGTAAGGTCTGCTTCTTAGATTATATTTAGGCGTTTTTATTTTAAAAGTAGCGTGATAGTCTTTCTTGTCTTCTGGTGATAATTGTGATACATCTTCTTTTGCCATGGGTAAATATTTTGATCTAGTCATCAATAGATGATGTTCATACTCTTCTCTATCATCTGGGGTCATCTTTGCCAAGTCGCTTTATTTCCAATCCGAAGAGCTTTCCCAGTTATGAAAGAAATTATGTTTAAGCATTGGTTGTTCAACGGTAGGAGGCGGTGTTACAAAATAGGTTTTAGGTGTAGCAGGAGCTGTAGGGAAACTCCACGGAAGATCGTCAGTTTCTTGCTTTATCTTTGGTGTCGAATTTTCTGAAGTTTTTGGTGGCTGAATTTGAAGATTAGTCAGAGGTTGAGACTGATTCTGCAGTTGGTTTTGAAACGTCAGAAAACGTCCTAACTGATTGGAGTAGAGTATGCTCTTTTCTTCAGGTGTTAACTGTGGCGCTTGTACAATATCTTGCATTTTTTGTTCTGTATTGTACATGGCATTAACGATCGGAGGTAATTGATAGGATTGCTTTTGTATGAAACTACCCAGCTGTTGCTGCAGGCTGGAGCTATTTTCTCCGGGTAGAACATTGGTCTTGAGGCGGTGATCGTCGTCCGTAGTCGGCTTTAGATCAAGCATTAAATAACCACGAGGGCGACTTGTGGCTTCCTCGTAACTCTTCATAAATTCATGGACATGTCCAGGATTCACTTGTCGTGCCAAAATAGAAATTTGCTGCTTATCCCTCGGAGACTTGAAGAGTACGATATAGTGTGCGTTGAGGCTGATGTTTCTGGTTTCCTTTCCTTGGTGAAATATATTTTGAACAATATAGATCACTAAGAGATTCCTATGATGGCTTCCCTTGGTAAATAAATTTGCAATGCGCTTATCTCCTCCTGATTGATCCATAAGATCATCTAGGACAATAAGGTTTCGCCTCGAAACATCAAGAAAATCTTCCGAGTCGATGTTCGTAGGTATTCCTTCATTCAGTTCAACGCCCGGAATAGTTTTGATCACCTCAAGATACATGGGTTGCCACTGACCATAACACCAAATGATACGTTCAGGAGGGGGGTTGATAGTTGTTCGTGCATTCTCCAGAAGAGTTTTTACCCATACGGTTTTACCACTCTGAGTACACCCTGCAACAATACACGTAAATGGATGCTGCAGGACTGTGGATCCATTGACGAGAGGAACTGCCTGTCGTATTTGTTTTGTCGATGATCTATGAACCATCTTCATGTGACGGAGGAGATTACTTGAATTAGCGAAAGATTTTCCACAAACTTCACAAACGTATGACATGTTTCAGGTATGACGGTCAGATAAGAAATGAATATTTTTCTATTGGCCAACCTTGTTTATAGTGATTCAACACAATAGTCCTAAGACTATAGTCCTTATAGTCCTAAGACTATAGTCCTAAGTCCTAGGACTATAGTCCTAAGTCCTAAGACTATAGTCCTTATAGTCCTAAGACTATAGTCCTTATAGTCCTAAGACTATAGTCCTTATAGTCCTAAGTCCTAAGACTATAGTCCTTATAGTCCTAAGACTATAGTCCTTATAGTCCTAAGACTATAGTCCTTATAGTCCTAAGACTATAGTACTAAGTCTTAAGACTATAGTACTAAGTCCTAAGACTATAGTCCCTATAGTCCTAAGACTATAGTCCTAAGTCCTAAGACTATAGTCCTAAGTCCTAAGACTGTAGTCCTTATAGTCCTAAGACTATAGTCCTAAGTCCTAAGACTATAGTCCTTATAGTCCTTAGGACTATAGTCTTAGGACTATAAGGACTATAGTCTTAGGACTTAGTACTATAGTCTTAGGACTATAAGGACTATAGTCTTAGGACTATAAGGACTATAGTCTTAGGACTTAGGACTATAGTCTTAGGACTATTGTGTTGAATCAATATAAACAAGGTTGGCCAATAGAAAAATATTCATTTCTTATCTGACCGTCATACCTGAAACATGTCATACGTTTGTGAAGTTTGTGGAAAATCTTTCGCTAATTCAAGTAATCTCCTCCGTCACATGAAGATGGTCCATAGATCATCGACAAAACAAATACGACAGGCAGTTCCTCTCGTCAATGGATCCACAGTCCTGCAGCATCCATTTACGTGTATTGTTGCAGGGTGTACTCAGAGTGGTAAAACCGTATGGGTAAAAACTCTTCTGGAGAATGCACGAACAACTATCAACCCCCCTCCTGAACGTATCATTTGGTGTTATGGTCAGTGGCAACCCATGTATCTTGAGATGATCAAAACTATTCCGGGCGTTGAACTGAATGAAGGAATACCTACGAACATCGACTCGGAAGATTTTCTTGATGTTTCGAGGCGAAACCTTATTGTCCTAGATGATCTTATGGATCAATCAGGAGGAGATAAGCGCATTGCAAATTTATTTACCAAGGGAAGCCATCATAGGAATCTCTCAGTGATCTATATTGTTCAAAATATATTTCACCAAGGAAAGGAAACCAGAAACATCAGCCTCAACGCACACTAGTAGTAATACCCCCCATCGGGAGACCAAAGGGTGCAGCCTCATTAAATATTCAATTTTTAATTATTCATTCTCATGCTCCTTTAGGACGTTCTAACCCTAATTTCACCAGTCATTATTATGTCTCGTGCTCCTGTAGGACCCCCTAACTGTCACGCAACCCCCCGGTATTCACTACGTCATACTCTTCCGGAACCCCCTAACCCTAGCTGTCACTCAACCCCCCGTGTAATACGTCATTCTCCGACTATTTTCCGACGTTACGTCATTATCAAAAGGCATTCGACTTATACTCCTTATAAGTAATAGTAATCACCTTTTCATTTATACACTTAACTCAAACGCCAGTTAGCACTTGTGGGACAGAGCATGCGTACAGTAAACTTTAACAAAATAGACGTTCTTTACAAGGAACGAGAGAGAAATTGACAGAGACACTTTATATTTTTTATCTGAAACCTTGTTTGGAGGAATATAGAGAGTTTGGAGCAATCTAAATGTCTGAATCTGCTGAGATAACTTAATTCGAATATTATCTGAATAAGCTATGAATATTATATTAGGGTTAGAACCTAACAGAATAAATCATCTTAGAATCATTCCTAACTAAACCTTCGTTTATAAGCGAGGAAATCGTAGCAAGATATAATGAAGAATCACTTCGAAAAGCCGTGAGCTCATAGACACTCTGTCGTATTACCTTAAACATTGTCTAGAAGAACATCGAGTACTATTCGACAGCATCAGTGACCAATTAGCCTACTTTAAAAATTACAGAACTTGGTTATATAATTCGTCGATATGGTTTAGTATGTTATAAGATTCTCGCACGTGCAGAACACAAAAGGGGAAAGTCATTAAAGTTACTAATGACCAAAACATAACCAGATTTGCATATAAGTAGAATATTTAATTCATTTTAGGGGATGTCATGAGTTGTGTGTGGATAATAAGGGGTATTAATGTGTGGGCATGTTCAGGCCAAAAGATGATTAGCGGGGGCGTTACCATAGCGAATCTCATTCGAATTCTGTTCTCTTACGAGTAACATCGAAAGTCTTTTGGAGTGTGGTTTGGAACGTTTGTTGAAAGCCGTTTAGAACTGAGACATGAATACTCGACGATCTAGAAACCGTAAATGTGAAGCATGGGGAAATCAAGTACATGTCGATGAAGTGTCCGTTGTTGAATACCAAAAGCTGTTTCCATTAATAGAGACCATATACACAGACGCCGTCGCCACTGAAATCGAGAAATTATGCGAGGAAAAATGTTGTGGTTGTAAGATTGATCACCCCAGTCAGCGCCAGATGGCGATGGCGTCTGTGTATATTGTCTCTATTAATGGAAACAGCTTTTGGTATTCAACAACGGACACTTCATCGACATGTACTTGATTTCCCCAGGCTTCACATTTACGGTTTCTAGATCGTCGAGTATTCATGTCTCAGTTCTAAACGGCTTTCAACAAACGTTCCAATCTTTCTCTGAAGTCTCGAACAAGTATAGATTCGTCCAACGAACTTAGCCGACCAGACCAGGTGTAATCCTAACATCGTAATGTCCGAGCTTATATAACTTCATGCGCACTATAACTATATCCCAGTCTTGTCCAAACATGTCCTATTATGCTGGCTCCGTTTATTACTTTCGTGCATCACACTGTGATGCACACCATGCGTCACACCGTGCATCACACCGAATACTAATTATCACACCGTGCATCACACTGAAACTAATTACTTCCGTAGCCATACACAGGGCGTCACATCGGGCGTCACACTGAATATTTGATGAGGCGGCATCCCTTTGGTCCGTATAGTGGGGGGGGGGGTTACCTACTCACACTATATCGTACTCTTCAAGTCTCCGAGGGATAAGCAGCAAATTTCTATTTTGGCACGACAAGTGAATCCTGGACATGTCCATGAATTTATGAAGAGTTACGAGGAAGCCACAAGTCGCCCTCATGGTTATTTAATGCTTGATCTAAAGCCGACTACGGACGACGATCACCGCCTCAAGACCAATGTTCTACCCGGAGAAAATAGCTCCAGCCTGCAGCAACAGCTGGGTAGTTTCATACAAAAGCAATCCTATCAATTACCTCCGATCGTTAATGCCATGTACAATACAGAACAAAAAATGCAAGATATTGTACAAGCGCCACAGTTAACATCTGAAGAAAAGAGCATACTCTACTCCAATCAGTTAGGACGTTTTCTGACCTTTCAAAACCAACTGCAGAATCAGTCTCAACCTCTGACTAATCTTCAAATTCAGCCACCAAAAACTTCAGAAAATTCGACACCAAAGATAAAGCAAGAAACTGACGATCTTCCGTGGAGTTTCCCTACAGCTCCTGCTACACCTAAAACCTATTTTGTAACACCGCCTCCTACCGTTGAACAACCAACGCTTAAACATAATTTCTTTCATAACTGGGAAAGCTCTTCGGATTGGAAAGAAAGCGACTTGGCAAAGATGACCCCAGATGATAGAGAAGAGTATGAACATCATCTATTGATGACTAGATCAAAATATTTACCCATGGCAAAAGAAGATGTATCACAATTATCACCAGAAGACAAGAAAGACTATCACGCTACTTTTAAAATAAAAACGCCTAAATATAATCTAAGAAGCAGACCTTACTAAAACTTTTGATATGTATATGTTTGAGCGAAAACCGAAATAAATATTTTAAGCTAAAGGCTTTTGTATGTGTGTGTGTGTGTCTATTTGCTCCTAATAGACTCCTAAAATATGTGTTTTGGTAGCGTTTTCCTCATTTAGACACTGACTGTCAAATAGAGATGTTGATCAAAAAGCACAAACCGTTTCTTGAACTTTTATGTACAAGTGAACCTATTCAACAGCGAGGTCTGTTGGAGACTGCTAGCCCTGAGCAAATTAGATGCATTTGTGATTGTATGTTGAACTTTTGGTCAACGCAATATCAATTATCACCTGCTTTGCTTGAAGTCGTTAGGCCTTATAGCGACGACATATCAACTTTGGCTAGTTCCCGAAGTAGTTTCATGAGAAAAAAAGAGATACTGGTTCAAAAAAGTGAAGGATTTCTTGATGTCCTACTTGGTCCAGTTTTAGAAGGACTCGCAGAACTAATATAAAAAGAACGATATTTTTTAAAGACCATCATTCGAACCCTGAACACTATGGGAGAACGGTTACATGACGATTTTCGTGTTAAAGAAATACTGTCACATTTTGACTACGAAGTCGATGAAGCGAACGCGTCCTCTTTGTTGAATAGTTTACTCGCATCCTATGTCAACTTAACATGGAATCCCAAAGGAGAAATTGTGTATCAAGGAAGAACTATACCAAACACAAAAATAGCCGAATTGGTAGAATACTACTTCTCAGGAATTCCCGAACCAGCTGGTTTAAACGTATTTGTAAAAGGACTCGCCGACATTAACATTGACAAAAACCTTATCGAAAATGTTCGAGTGCTAACAATGTTGGCGCAGGCAGAAGAAGAAACAGAATCAGAGAGCGAAAACGAAGAAACTTCCTCCGAAGAAGATTCAGAAAACGATAAGGATTACACCGAAATAGAATCAGAAAATTCTATAATTGACGAACCTGTTGATTGCGAATGTTGTCAGAATCCTGTTAATTTTACACATGTAATTGAGTGTCCTAAGTGTTTGTGGAAATATTTTAACAAATGCGTTAATTGAAATCTGATATGTAATGTTTGTGGTACAGAATTCAAGGCTCATGATCCATGCCTTCGGATTATAAGATGTACTGTATGCCCATATGCTAGTGTTACCGATAGATCACTAAATAATCAAGAGTTTTTTGTGTAAAGATATATTTCTCAATAAAATATTTTAAATTCTGTATTACATGTACGCGTGTTGCTAATGACTCTCTTGACTAGACTTGCCCAAGCACTTAACACTCTTAATGACCCCTAATTAGTTTCTCTTTTGTCTCCTGCACGTGCACTGAGGATAAATATGCAAATATCACACTTAGTAACAGAAAGCGTCAAAAATACTCGGAGAGCTATCGGTTATGACGTATTACACGGGGGGTTGCATGAAAGCTAGAGTTGGGGGGAAAACAAGTTAGGGTTAGGAAGTCCCAAAGGAACCTGAGAAATCATGATGTACGCATAAATAATGAGATTAGGGTTTGGAGGTCCCAAAGGAGCCTGAGACATAATGACGTAATCAGATTAGGGTTAGACTGTCCTAAAGGAGCATGAGAAATAATGACGTAATGAGATTAGGGTCAGAGGATCCTAAAGGAGCCTGAGAAATAATGACGTATGCATAATGAGATTAGGGTTAGGAGGTCCCACAGGAGCCTGAGACATAATGACGTAATCAGGTTAGGGTTAAGAGGTCTCAAAGGAGCCTGAGACATAATGACGTAATGAGATTAGGGTTAGAGGGTCCTAAAGGAGCCTGAGAATGAATAATTAAAAATTGAATATTTAATGAGGCGGCATCCCTTTGTACTCCCGATGGGGGGGGGGGGGGGGTATCACTACTGGTGTGAATGCATGTGAGTAGATGTGTGTAGATGTGAACGGATGGGAAGAGGTGTGAGTAGGTGTGAATAGATGGGAGTAGGTGTGAGTAGGTGTGAATGGGTGTGAGTAAGTGTGAGTAAGGGTGAATGCGTGTGAGTACGTGTAAGGGTGAGTAGGTGTGAGTAGGTCTACGTAGAGGTCCAAGTAAGCGTGAGTAACTATACCTGCAATGAACAATAATTGGTTGTGGTCCTTCACTGCACAGAGCTTTAATGCGTTGTCGAAATGCCAGAAGTTGAGTTGGATGTTTAGGAACGCCATGGTCTGGCCAAGAAGTGAAGTGATACTGAGTAACTTCCTTACTCACACCATCCTAGTGAAAAATTAACATTAATTCATTCCATTATAAAATACAACTCACCTAATAACTATGGAAGATTTCTGAACTTTTGAGAGCAAGTTTTTACACAAGTTGACCTGGACTTGATTTCTACCATCCAAACAGAAATCACGTAGTAAAGTGTTGTGTATAGGCAGTGTTTTAGATAAAGCAAGTGAAAAGATGGTAAACTGCTGAGAATAGTTTTAATAACGAAATACTGACGTTTCAAGCAGAATCCTTCATAAGAGTAAAAACTAGAGTGTTGTGTAGGCAGTGTTTTAGATAGAGCAATGTGAAAAGGTGATAAACTGCTCAGAATAGTTTTAATAAAGAAATACTGACGTTTCAAGCAGAATCCTTCATAAGAGTAAAAACTAGAGTGTTGTGTAGGCAGTGTTTTAGATAGAGCAAAGTGAAAAGGTGATAAACTACTGAGAATAGCTTTATATATAGATAATGAAATACTTATAATAGCAAATTATTACATTTTGAAATTTATAGAAATTTTTACAGAAATACCTTTTTCATGCTGAGATGTCTTATAGTGTAATCAGTAAACAGTTCTGTCTTAAGTGGCTGGACGTGGATATTCCCAAATGCAGTTTGAACGTCTGGCCAGTATTGGAAACACTTCACCTAGATTGTTAGGACAGAAGACAAAAATAACAAAATGAGAGAATAATACAAAACTAACAACACAAAAATAATAACAAGAAAATATTTAAGCTAAAAAAACTTAAATTTAAAACAATAAATATTTCTTAATTAAAAACGTATTTTTTGACAAATATGTTGTAATATTGAGAAAATGGCTCACTCTTCCTAATTCTGAAACGTTAGTCAAGCATATGATACAATTGCTGTTTTGTTCCCAAACCATTCGCCAAAAATCATCAACCGTTTTATCAGTTGGACCTAGAATAAAGAAAAAAAATGTAATTTTAAGAAAGGAAGGGAGGAGGGAAGGAAGGAAGGAAGGAAGGAAGGAAGGAAGGAAGGAAGGAAGGAAGGAAGGAAGGAAGGAAGGATGGATGGAGGGAAGGAAGGAAGGAAAGAAAGAAGGATAGAAGGAAGGAAGGAAGGAAGGAAGGAAGGAAGGAAGGAAAGAAGGAAGGAAGGAAGGAAGGAAGGAAAGAAGGAAGGAAGGAAAGAAGGAAGGAAGGAAGGAAGGAAGGAAGGAAGGAAGCAAAGAAGGAAGGGAGTGAGGAAGGAAAGAAGGGAGGGAGGGAGGGAGGGATGAAGGAAGGAAGGAAGGAAGGAAGGAAGGAAAGGAGGGAGGGAGGGAGGGAGGGAGGAGGGAGGGAGAAAGGGAGGGAGGGAGGGAAAATTAAACAAATATTATGTTTAGCATGTATCACTCAATAAAAATAGGAAACTCTGTTACCTTGAGAAGCTATGCAATTAACTGGCTGCATTCCCTAAAAATAATGCACTAGATGTTAAATTGTTATCATGACGACTGCACAGAGCAAGAATCAACGTATCCATCAACGTATAAGTAAACCAGCAAAACTTACACTCATAAAACTTGCATTGATGTAGTCTTCATCTTCTCCTCCTGACAACACAACTCTTGAATGATCGTCTAGGAAGTAAGTGAAAAAATTGAAAAATAAAGTCAAAACATTACCGTTCTAAAAAATGTAAAAGTAAACATTCCTTGCTAGATAGGTGAAAGAGGCTTTACTTATGAACCGTACTTGGTAGAATAATAGAACGACTTACAAGTTACAATATTTCCATATCTGTTTTTGTCCGCATTCGTTGGCTTCTTAGCGACATCCCAAGAAGATGATTGACCAACAGGAAGTGCCTTTGTCATACAAAAAATATTATTCGTGCGAAATAACTACGTCTAAGTTGGTCTAAGCAAGTCTAACGAAAGATCTAAGGTCTTCTTAACACAACCACCATTACCACTATCACCATTACCACCACCATCTTCACCACCACCAGCATCACCACCACCACCATCGCCACCACCACCACCAAAACCATCATCATCACCTCTATCACCATCACCATCACTACTATCATCACCACCATCACCACTATCATCATCACCACTATCACCATCACCACCAGCACTATCACCACCGCCACAACTGGGAAATCTATTGAAATCATTATTAAACCCTTCTCGTTACCTTAAACTCGTTTTGGAATGCAAGATGTTTCTTTTTCTTCATATCTTTAACGTAGAAAAGAAAACGGGAAACTAATATTCCATTGTCTTCCTCCTCAACTCCTTTCCCCCCTAAAGAAAAAAAATATTCAACTACTATTAATAATCCATAAAACAAAAAGAAAATTGAGTTTGATGAATGTCAAGCTGAATACACTATACTCGTATTACTTCGTACCTTTTACATTCGAATACGCATCAGGCTGGGATGGTGGTGCCTCCTTCTTTTTTATCTTTACTGGTCTAGCATACACATCTCCAGATGGAGCCTGAATAACAAATTAAGAAGTAACATATCTCAAACTCATTACAGCCAAAATAGAAATACTTTCCCACTTCTTCTTCTGTAGTTCGTTACGTATTACTGTATTTCAGTAGCCGCTACCGAAGCCTGAGAAACTTTTTTGTTGAAAACTGCAAATAAATAGTATAATTTAGCTTTAAATGGCATTTAATCATATTACAATAGATGTTTATCCCAAATCGATACCAACAGACGAATATACATCAAGAATTGATAACTTTTATCGCTAGACTTTCCTCACCCTTCAGTAGCGGCTACAGAAATACAGTAATACACAATTGACTGTAATAATTCATGAGGAAAACACAAAAGGTGGTTTGGATATCGGAGGAAGAACTTACATAAACTTAGGCCTTAGCAAACTTTTACCTCGATCTTCTTGCTAAAAATCTCGGCAATTTACCACTTTTTCACTTTGCTCTACCTAAAATACTGCCTACACAACACTCTAGTTTTTACTCTGATGAAGGGCTCTGCTTGAAATGTCAGTATTTCGTTATTAAAACTATTCTCAGCAGTTTACCATCTTTTCACTTTGTTCTATCTAAAACACTGCCTACACAACACTCTACTTTTTACTCTGATGAAAGGATCTGCTTGAAACGTCAGTATTTCGTTATCAAAACTATTCTCAGCAGTTTACCATCTTTTCACTTTGCTCTATCTCAAACACTGCCTACACAACATTCTAGTAATTACTTAAAAGTTGGGCATTTTCAAAAGAGTTTGCTGGCCATGATGTCATGAACCGTAGCCAATCAAAGCATACAAAACAAGAAAACTGACCAATCACAGCGTGAGGTAGAGTACAAGAGTAGTACCTTGAAAGCTTTTACGACTGGTTTATCTTCAGCTGATGGACCTGGCATATCTTGCAGCGATATTTGCTCAGGAGTGTCATTCTCGTGACTAGTTGACGGTTGGTAAGTTACTCGCTTTTCTGCTTCATCAAGAGAGTTATTATTCCCGCCTCGCCTTTGTCTAGAGTAATGGATAGAGAGTATATAAAGATCAGTAACACCACCAACTGTAACAACAACAACAACAACAACAACAACAACAACAACAACAACAACAATTTTATAACATAGTTGTAATATAACGGGTTTCTGATTGGCTACCGTGCGTGCTCCATAACTCGATGGAGCAAGGCGATTTCAAACGTAATGAGAAACTCATTTTTAATCAGCGAAATAAATATTGTTTTGAGTCTGATTCTCTGTGATAAAAGAAATGATTCATAGGAAATGGTTCATGGTTTGGCGTGCTCCATCGCGTTATGGAAGCACGCGGCAAGTTCGGACAGCACGAAAAAAGCGTACTAGTTGATCGAGGCGTAGCCGAGAACAACTCTAGATTTTTGAGTGCTCTCCCAACTTCCCAAGTGCATCCATAACTCAATGGAGCACGCCAAATTAAATATTAATAATACTTGTAGCAATAATATGACAACGATAATGATTAATATATAATATGAAGTTACCTAATAATTAACAATACAATCAGTGTAACGAGCACAACTATCAACACAGCTCCTCCAATAGCAGCGCCAATAAGTGCTAAAAACATTTCAAACATGTAGTTAACATGTAAAACATTGAAAGAGTTCGGATCATGATAGCGTACGAGTGTTGTTGAGCACTCAATTTTGAACTTTAATTTTAGAATTCTGTAGCAATAAATTGTTGTACCTGTACTACTGCTGCCAGTATCAACACCCTCGCTACTTCCGCCAACATCATTATCACCACCACCACCACGATCATCACCACCGTCATTACCACCACCACCACCATCATCCCCATCACCACCACGATCATCACCACCATCATGATCAACAACACCATCGCCATCATCACCTTCCTTCTTTCCAGTCCGTTGCACAATAGAAGTGGTCGTTGCAGTGGGATATATTACATCTTTGGTAGTATCCGTATTAGTGACAGGAGCAGAGCCTGTTTTAACAACATTCATCCAGTCTGAGTTATACGGCGCGCCCTAAATAAATAAATGCAAACACGATTATTAGAATGAACATTCCATACATTTTATCACAGTCAGTTAAGTTATAAACAGCTCAGTGATCACACTCTTTCACTTCTTTCAGTCATTGATATAGAGGATCACTCTCTTTCAGTCCTTTCAGTCATTGATATAGAGCACCCACAGTCCAGTTATATATAGGTCAGTGATCACTCTCTTTCAGTCATTGATATAGAGCACCAACAGTCCAGTTATATATAGGTTAGTGATCACTCTCTTTCAGTCATTGATATAGAGCACCCACAGTCCAGTTATATATAGGTCAGTGATCACTCTCTTTCAGTCATTGATATAGAGTACTCACAGTCCAGTTATATATAGGCCTGTGATCACTCTCTTTCAGTCATTGATATAGAGCACCAACAGTCCAGTTACATATAGGTCAGTGATCACTCTCTTTCAGACATTGATATAGAGCATCCACAGTTCAGTTATATATAGGTTAGTGATCACAATCCAATTATATATAGGTCAGTGCCTACTTACGTCGGTTTGAAATATTCTTTGAAATACCGAGTAGTAAGATTCAGGTTTCAGTTTTGTATTGTTAAACTGACCGTACTTTTTGCCATCTCCAACCGTGAACTTCAGGTGGGTTTTTACGTAGGTTTTGTTGAGCTCAGCTGTTATGTATGATTTTGTATCTGAAGGGATGTTATCTGGATCTATTTCAGTCAATTCATTCGTAGAATACTTTATTACAAAGATTTGAACATAACTATAAATAAAATAATATAACAATATGTTAACTTATCTAGTTTAATGTAAGTTTAATGACTTGAGTATACCAACACAGACACAGACACCAACACAGACACCAACACAGACACCAACACAGACACCAACACAGACACCAACACAGACACCAACACAGACACCAACACAGACACCAACACAGACACCAACACAGACACCAACACAGAAACCAACACAGACATCAACACAGACACCAACACAGACACCAACACAGACACCAACACCAACACTGACGCTAACACCGACACAGACACAGACACAGACACAGACACAGACACAGACACAGACACAGACACAGACACAGACACAGACACAGACACACACACACACAGAGACACACACACAGACACACACACACACACAGACACAGACACAGACACCAACACAGAAACAGAAACAGAAACAGACCCAGACACCAACACCAACACCAACACCAACACCAACACAGACACCAACGCAGACACGAACACAGTTTAATTGAGAACATTAAACTGACCTGTCATCGTTTTGAAGTTTAGCCAAAACAATTGTAAAATTATTATGTGAAACAGCATTTCCAGAGAGTCTGGGTGCAACTAAAGTAAATATAAAAAGGTAAAATCATATGAATAACAATTTGGATAACAAAATAAAATCATATGGATAACAATATGAAAAAATAACAAAACAAAATACAAAGAGCTAAGATCAAGACATCGTAAAACTCAAGTTGAAAAACTTTATTCTAAATGATTATTTACCTGCACGTGTTATCCCAGTTTGGGTTTTACTGAAGTTACCAATCCCTCCGTCGCACTTGTACGAGGCAACTTTTACAAAATACATTGTCGATAGTTCAAGGTAGTCCAGTTGTGCAATGGACGAGGAGAGCATTAATATCGTACACTTTTCTTCATTTGTCGAGTTTTTCCAACAAATGGAGTACGCGTTTACAGGTTTAACACTTCTAGGCTTAGATTCCCAAGTAACATTCAGCATTGTTGTACTCAAAGCATGGACAGTAACAGAAGTTGGGGCAGCTAGAAACAAAACGAAACAGACAAAACTTTTACATAATATTCACATAGTTTCGGGGGAACCAATGAGGGATGGTCCTTACTGGACCTCTATTGTAACTACAGAAGGAAACCATAGTAAACTAAACTAACTTTATATATACTGGATAACTTTATCAGTTATATCTAAACTGTTCTCTCTAGAGGTCCAGTAAGGACCATCCCTCATTGATCCAGTGTTACTACAGAAGGAAATCAGAGTAAACTAAACTAACTTTATTTATACTGGATAACTCTATCAGTCATATCTAAACTGTTCTCTCTAGAGGTCCAGTAAGGATCATCCCTCATTGATCCAGTGTTACTACAGAAGGAAACCAGAGTAAACTAAACCAACTTTATTTATACTGGATAACTCTATCAGTCATATCTAAACTGTTTTCTATAGAGGTCCAGTTAGAACCATCCCTCATTGATCCAGTGTTACTACAGAAGGAAACCAGAGTAAACTAAAGTAACTTTATTTATACTGGATAACTATCAGTCGTATCTAAACTGTTCTCTCTAGAGGCCCAGTAAGAACCATCCCTCATTGGTCCAGTGTTACTACAGGACGAAACCAAAGTAAACTAAACTAACTTTATTTATACTGGATAACCCTATCAGTCATATCTAAACTGTTCTCTCTAGAGGTCCAGTAAGGACCATCCCTCATTGATCCAGTGTAACTACAGGAGAAACCAGAGTAAACTAAACTAACTTTATTTATTTTCATCGTCTCATCCCAAACACACTAAACAATCCATTCCATACTCTCAATTTCTGCGACTTCGCCGCCTATGCAGTGATGACAAAGACTTTGAGACCAAATGTTTGGAAATGAGATCCTTTTTTGTCCAGCGTGGCTATCCCACCCACTTGTTAGACACTGCTATTAACAAAGCATCTAGTATTCCTCGTCCTGACACTTTAAAACAACCTTTAGAAAGAGTTTCTGATAATAAAATACCATTAGTTCTCACATTTCATCCTTTCAACTACAAAGTTAAGGCTATCATTAGCCGCAATTTTCATATCCTAAAGAATGATCCTGAAACGTCAGCTGTTTTCACCGATAACCCTTTAATCTCTTTTCGGCGTAATAAAAATATTCGTGATGGTTTAGTGCGTAGTGCCCTTAGAAAAAATCTACTGGCACCTGCGGGTACCTTTTCTTGTTCCCGTACCCGTTGTTACACGTGTTCCTTTCTTAACTCCGCTACTTGTATTTCGGGACCTAAATCTAATTTTGTTATTCAGCATAATTTTACTTGCATCTCTTCCAACATCATTTACTGTATTTCTTGCAATAAGTGTTGCATGCTTTACATCGGTGAAACTGGCAGACGTTTATCTGACAGGTTTGCTGAACATCTCCGTTCCGTGAGGAACAATGATGTTGACAAGCCTGTTGCCTGACATTTTAATAGTGCCAACCATTGTATTTCAGACATGAAAGTTTGTGCCATCTCACCCATTTCTGGCGGTAATGTCAGCCGCAAAAGACTAGAAAAGCGTCTCATTTTCAAAATTGGTACCATTCATCCTCACGGACTCAACGAACGTTTTTCTTTTATTTAACACCTCTGAAGACGTTGTTTCTGTTCAGCAAGGGCGGACATAAACAGCGTTTTCACTTTTTTAATTTATCTATTTTTACTCTCGCTCATCCTCTTTACACCCCCTCCTTTTTACTCATCGACGATATGAATAGCAAATGTCTTTCGCATCTCATTATCTATTTGTTATTGTTATTTTGCTTTGATTGGCTAATTTTTCTCATCTCATTATCAATTTGTTATTGTCAGTTTTATCTGATTGGCTTATTTTTGGTCACATGATTACCTTTCGTATATAAGCTCATTGTTTGTTTACACTCTTTACGTTTCTCTCTGACGAAGGGCCTTCGCTCGAAACGTTAGATTCCTACGTTTTCTGTTTCGGCAGTATATCTAACCTAAGTTACTAACTTTATTTATACCGGATAACTCTATCAGTCATATCTAAACTGTTCTATCTAGGATCAATGAAGGGTGGTTCTTACTGGACCTCTCCTGTTGAACTTGTATTCCACTTTGCTCACTCATAAGATATCCTGGTCAACACTCAAAACAAATTCCATATTTCCACACATCCATAGGACGTATCCACACGTCCATAGACTGTATCCCCCCCAAACGTTTTATTCGGGTAATATTGCTGTTAAATATTCTTGAACGTATGTTGAATACGATCTAACAATCGACAGTCGACTCTTAATTTTTCGGGCAAACATGTCCCCCCCCCCCCCCCCCCAACGTAACTGGTCAGGTACGCTCGTGCACACATCCATGTAATTATTATTCACTATGTAACAAAAACGTCTTGAAATAATTGTAAGCCAAACTTTAAAAAAATTGAGTTAGCACAGTATTAGCTTAGTTAGTACAGATTTAAAAGTGGCTCTATTGTCGAAATTTAAGTTGTTGCAGTTTACATTACCTGGCCTGGCGATTCGTTTGCAGGCATACCGGACAATGAAATAGTTCCCTGTGGCACATGAAGTACTGCCCAAATTTTTTTTATCTCTAAAAGAACACAGAGTCTTTCCGTTGCATTTGTTTTGCATAATATTGGTTATTTTCTTTGTGGTACATTCTGTCTTAAATACTGGTTTAAATACAGCTGGATATTCTGGATATTCAAGTACGCCATAGTTGGCCCATGTAACTTCAATGGCGTAGTCTGATGAACAGTCGATAGTTCTTTTTTCATTCGATTGCTTAAATTTATACTGATAAACTAAAAAATGCAATAAAATATATAATTTAAAACAAAACAAATTAAAAGAGAAGAAAAGTTTTTTTTTAACTTGGAAAAATCATCGGCGCCGATCCCAACGTCAATTCCACAATACATAACTTCAATTTAAACAGTGACGTTTGTTTTCACCTTTGCTCAAACATATATTAATAGCTAGAATTCTCGTGAAAAAAATAAAGAGTTATAAAACAAATTCAGCTTACCATATGTAAGATGTTGGCAATTCTCATTACTAATACAAAGTGTCTCAGGAAGTTTGACTGATTCGTTTTCTTTAGGTTCTAAAGAATCACGACCTCCTATGCAAACCTCTAATGAATGATCGGTAAAATATTTCAAGTTTCCGTTATCAGCTATTTTGAATTTGAAGTAGGGAGTTTCACACCTGGAGTTGCTACTTAGAACAAGTTCCCCGTTAATTTTAGGGTCGCTGTACAATTTACTTTTCGGGTAAATACATTTCCCAGAAGCTATGTGATATGTTGGATAATCATTGGATACTAGGAAAACAGCGTTTCTACTGCTACAGTTTGACGACCAAATCAACAAAGTATCATCCTTAGTTTGACCACCTTGAGGATAAACACATAAGCCATTGGAATGTTGGATAGGACCACCAGCAGCGTCTAGAAAGTTAGAAATAGATTGATGTACGTATTCTTAGTTTGCACTGTTTGAGAAACTTTAACAAAAGAATCTCATTAGCCGAAGCGTGGCTCCATACAGTTTCTTGAAAAATGGAAAATACAAGTTTCAGAGTCCAAAACACGTGCATAAACAATTCGGAAAAAGAATAAAACTAAATATTACGCATAGTTAAACATTTGGCAATCAAAATCTGTTAATTAGTAAATAGCAACAGTTGTTGCTATGGCAACAATGCCGTTTCAAAATGGCTGCCAATTATCCTTCAAACTAATTTAATTCGAAAAAAACTTTGGTGACTGCCCATTTTTTCTTCATTAAAACTTTTCTTGAAATATGAGTAATCAATAGGCCTAGGATTTAAAAAAAATTCTGTAAATCGAATTAATTTTTTTCCGGAAAAATCATGTTTGTTAATTTTTAAAAAATTTGGATATACAGAATTTTTTTTAAATCGGCCTATTGATTACTCATACTTCAAAAAAAGTTTTAATGAAAAAAAATATGGGGGGTCACCAAAGTTGTTTTTCGAATTAAATTAGTTTGAAGGATAATTGGCAGCCATTTTGAAACGTCATTGTTGCAATAGCAACAACTGTTGCTATTTATTTGGTAACAGATTTTGATTGTCAGAATGTTTAACTATGCATAACATTGAGTTTTATTCTTTTTCCGAATTGTTTATGCACGTGTTTTGGACTCTCAAACTTATTTTCCATTTTTCAAGAAACTGTATGGAGCCACCTTAATACACTTTACTGTCTTCGTTAAGGTTTTCAGGGTCATTTCTGTAAGGCGCTCTCAATTCGTCTGAATTTATGCCACAAAAGTAAAATAGATATCGTTAGAAAGCTAGGAATGTGTAGAATACAATGGTGTCTTTGATTTTGCGATAAACACAAACCGTTAATTTTTTAATTAAAACCAGAGGGCTTCACTCGGGGCGAATCAAGTAAAAAGCGTTTTATTTTGTTCAAAATCTTTCTTTGTAGTTTGATTCCGAGATAAATTCCCAGCAAAACGGTGTCAGCATTTTTTGATATGTCGAGTTTTGCCGATTTTATTGACGACCAAAGTTCTGACAAAATAAGTTATAAATTCGAAACCAGGGAATAAATAAAAAAACCGCTGACACCGTTTTGCTAGAAATTTATCTCGGAATCGAACTGCGAAAAAATTTTCTGAACAAAATAAAACGCTTTGTTCTTAAAGAATGTGTGTCAACTGGCGTGCATTGCGCGCGCCTTATGAGCTGGCGGCCATTTTCTTGGCCGAGAAATTCCCTGTGATTATTCTTTCGAAGTAATCCATCAATATCTTTGCAATCCTTGCCACAAATTATATATTTTGCACTATGTTGGAAAGTAGGCATTTAGGTTGGATTGAAACGTGATTTATTTGAGAAAAAAAAAATGACTACTTAATAAAATTATTTTTCAAAATTACCACGCCAATGAACTCACCAAATGGACTCGACCATAGCCTCGTATTTTAAATCTGATAAAACACTGCTGCTCATGTTTTAAATGTTACTTATCTGCGCGTTGTAATTAAGAAATGGTTCATGGTTTGGCGTGCTCCACCGAGTTATGTGATGCACGCGGGACGTTCGGAGAGCACGAAAATAGCGTAGATTTTTGAGTGCTCTCCCAACTTCCCAAGTGCATCCATAACTCAATGGAGCACGCCAAACCATGAACCATTTCTTTTATAACAGAGAATCAGACACAAAACAACGCAAAACAATATTTATTTCGCTGATTAAAAACGAGGTTCTCATTACGTTTGAAATTACAGTGCTCCATCGAGTTATGGAGCACACACGGTAGCCAATCAGAAACGCCGTTATTATTAGATCTTAGACTATGTGCACATGGTAACGTTTCCGAGCGTTTTCGTATTCTTTCAAGTAATGAGCTGATTGTTCTCGATTCACTTGAGAACTGTAGACAATAAGGAAACGCTCGGAAACGTTACCGTGTCCACATAGTCTATGTTATAAAGAATTTTGGTGCAGGAGAATTTCCAGTGCAACAATATATACATTCATAGTCATTCAAAATATGGTCTGAAGACTCAGCTAAAGTCTTTGTTCTATCTTTTTGTGCGCCTTTATGCATTTTTGTGCACGGTGCACGGTCACTGAATCCATTGTATTTTAGTATAATGAACGAATTATCGAATAGCAACGTTTCAGTTCAATCACTCAACCGTGCTATTTAAATATTAATAAACCTAAAACAAAGGATGTGCACGGTGTAAGGTACGGTTCAACATAGAATCACAGCTCATTATAGGCGCTTTGAAGTTTGCCGAGTTTCCAGACCATATCTCTATTGACTATGACACATTATAAGACCAAAACGCAACTAGTCCCATTAACATTTATATTATTCAACATTTTCCTTCAAGGAATATTCTTCGAGCATGTAGTTTAGCTGAATGAAATGCCATATACCATGTTTCCTTGTAGTTTGGAAAATAATTCCGTGTTGTAGTTGGGAAAATATTTCCATGTTTTCATCAATCAAGGAACAGTCCAACAGGAAGTCCAATATGAGAGCAGTAGATCTTTGAGGTTTCAATATCATTGCGTTTGCACAAGAGGACTTTAAATAATTTAGAGATAGCTACATATATAGTACTAGAAATACATAAACGCAACAACCCCTCGACCGCTTTATATGCATTTTTAACACAACAACCCCCCAACCCCCCCGAAAACATCCCAGAAAATTAATTAGCAAAGTTCATCTGTTGTCATGTATTGAGTGCTATTGACGGACCGAAAGGCGAAAGAACATGCATAGTCAATATTAAAAAAACAAACGAGATGAACTAAATGACAAATTCTCATTCAAAAACAGATAAAAACATATATATATATACTGTATATATATATATATAAGAGCTAGTTAAAATATGAGCGGCCGATCTTCATGGGCATTTACAAAGTGTAAATGATGAACACTTTGTTTAAGAGTCGTAGGAAAGGTTAGATAAGATCATTTACAGTCAGAAAAAGAATATGATACATTATAACAGCGTTTCTTTATTGTTACAGTAATGATCATGGTGATGGTCATTGTGATGGTCATGATCATAGTGATGGTCATTGTGATGGTCATGATCATAGTGATGGTCATTGTGATGGTCATGGTCATTGTGATGATGATGGTCATTGTAGTCATTGTCATGGTCATTGTGATGATGGTCATTCTAATGATGGTCATTGTGATGATGGTCATTGTGATGATGGTCATTGTAGTCATTGTGATGGTCATTGTGATGGTCATTGTGATGGTCATTCTGATGATGGTCATTGTGATGGTCATTGTAATGGTGATGGTCATTGTAATGGTGATGGTCATGGTGATGGTAATGGTCATTGTGATGGTGATGGGCATGGTAATGGTCATTGTGATGGTGATGGTCATTGTGATGGTGATGGTCATTGTAATGGTGATGGTCATTGTGATGGTCATTGTGATGGTCATTGTGATGCTGGTGGTTATTGTGATGGTCATGGTCATTGTGACGGTCATGGTCATTGTGATGATGGTCATTGTAGTCATTGTCATGGTCATTGTGACGGTCATGGTCATTGTGATGATGGTCATTGTGATGATGGTGGTCATTGTGATGATGATGGTCATTGTGATGATGATGTCATTGTGATGATGATGGTCATTGTGATGGTCATTGTGATGGTCATTGTGATGGTCATTGTGATGGTCATTGTGATGGTCATTGTGATGATGGTCATTGTGATGGTCATTGTGATGGTCAATGTGATGGTCATGTGAGTCATGATCATGGTGATGGTCATGGTCATGGTGAAAGGTCATTGTGATACTATATCAATAACAGAAACAGAAATAGTTTAATACAGTTGGAGTTGGAATTAAAATTAGAATTAGAACGTAATGTCTGAAACAAATAAACCAATTTCTTCCACTTTCCAAAACGAATATCTCCTTATTTTTTACCTTGATTTCCTCTTCTTTACATCTGATATGTTACATGAAGAAACTGTTTTATTAAGTTTTTTTCGTTTGTTTTTGCTGTACAAGCTGTCGTAAGTTAAACTCAGAGAGAAACTCTGAGCTCCAGACGGGACTCGAAGCCACAACCTTCCGAATGCCAGCCAGACGCTCTCTCCATTGAACCACTGGAACTCAGATGGTATATTAAGATTGTTTATTGAGATGGTGTATTAGTATTATAATAACAATAAAAATAACCAAAACTACATACATTATCCAATTGATAAAAGTTCGTCAAACACTTAATAAATGTTTTTAAGTCCCATACAAGAATTAAAACTACAACCTTCTAATGACCAGTGAGACACTTTAACCATTCAGCTACAAGAATTCAGATGGTGAGTGAAGGTTACATATGTGTACAACCTGTAACCTTCTGATGACTAGTGAGACACTCTAACCATTCAGCTACAAGAACTCAGATGGTGAGTGAAGGTTACATATGTGTACAACCTGTAACCTTCTGATGACCAGTGGGACACTCTAACCATTCAGCTACAAGAACTCAGATGGTGAGTGAAGGTTACATATGTGTACAACCTGTAACCTTCTGATGACCAGTGGGACACTCTAACCATTGCGCTACAAGAACTCAGATGGTGAATGAAGGTTACATATGTGTACAATCTGTAACCTTCTGATGACCAGTGAGACACTCTAACCATTGAGCTACAAGAACTCAGATGGTGAGTGAAGGTTACTTATGTGTACAACCTGTAACCTTCTGCACCAGTGACACACTCTAATCATTCAGCTACAAGAACTCAGATGGTGAGTGAAGGTTACTTATGTGTACAACCTGTAACCTTCTGGTGACCAGTCACACTCTAATCATTGAGCTACAAGAACTCAGGGTTTACAAGACTCAAGAACAACAAAAATCACTCAGCCTATTACGTCGTAATTTTCATTGTTCTCTCGTGTTTGTAAATTCATTGTTCTCTCATGTTTTCTTACTCGGTTATAACGGCCTCGTGATTTTCATTGTCCTCCCGTGTTTGTAACCCCTGGTAAAACATTCCCACTCGTTTATGAAATATTACTAGAAAAAAAGCCAACTGAACTAGACTGAATGACAACTTATCTTCAATCTCTTATTGTTTTTGGAAGATTGTCGTAGGTCTTATAAGATTCCACAAAATTCAACATTGCCTCGTAGCAGAACTTGTATTGGTGCTGGTAAGAATAAAATGAATTAAAGACGGCAGATAAAACAAGCATGAAATAAATAATAATAAAATAATACAGTTGACAGCACAACATTGTTTACAGTTGACAACACAACATTAGGGACCTTTAGCAAACACAACGGGAACGTCGTGATAACGTCCTTCGTACAAAAGAAATTTACATCTAAAACAAAGACAATGAACAATTTGAAGTTCCAAGAGTAATCCCTGCACCGTCCTCGTTGTGTATACAACGTCAACTGATGTATCTTCACGTATTCAGGACGACCTTGGCACATTGAACAGTGAAAGCTGTTGGGTGAATTTGACGTTAAGCTATATAGCGGACAATCGAAATGTAGTAGGGTTAGATATACTGCCGAAACAGACAACGTAGGAATCGAACGTTTCGAGCGAAGGCCTAAAGCTTTTTGAAGGTCGAAACATACACATTTTTTTATTTTTTTTTTAAACTTAACTCTTACTAAGTAAAGACCAATTACTTAAGACACTTTTGTTTTGAAAGCAAATGAGAATGGCTGGCTGCGTTTTCTTACGGCTCTTATTTATTTGTCTTCTTGTGGTTCGGTTAGTCTATACTAGCTATTTTCAACTAGTTATTGGAAAATCTAAAGTGCCTACTATTGTTCCTGACGAATTTGTATGGCAGAACAACCGTCCACATTTATACAAATCAACTTATCGTGGCGTGCCTTTATCTGTCCAGTATCGATGGTATAAACATGGCTATGTTTGCTTGTCGCCGCCTAACCTTCACAAAGATATGGAATTAACCATCTTCATGGACATTAATCCTAACCCGGGTCCTCCTAATTGTCTTAAAACTCTTTATTTGAACGCTAGAAGTTTAAAGGCTTTTGTTCAATCCAACATGTCTCCTTCGATTAAAGTTTGTAAGATCTCTATATTAAAAAAATTGGTAAATATGCGTCTGTACGATTTGGTTTGTATATGTGAAACTTGGCTAAATGACACAGATCTAAGCAGTGAATTACTACCTGGTTATTCGATTTTTCGATGGGATAGGGTTTGCAAGACTGGTGGGGGTGTTCTTATAGCTGTTAAATCGGATCTACAAGCTATGCGTCGTAGCGACCTCGAGAGAGAAAATACCGAAATGGTCGTTGTTGAAGTGTTTACAAGTGGCAAGTCACTAATTTTATACACGTTTTACCGACCTCCAGACTCGAGTAACAATGAATTATTACAACTAAATTCCTCCCTGAGGAGTAATTCTGAATCTGGCTGTGTGTTACTGATCGGTGATTTTAATATTCCTGGTCTAGATTGGACAGACTTGTCTTCTCCTATAAACATAGGAGGAAGTTCTGCTGGGGATTTAATGTGTGACTTAGTGGGAGATAATTTCTTGTTTCAGTTTGTCAGAGGGCCAACTCATATTGCTGGAAATAAACTAGATCTTGTGCTATGCAATTGTTCGGAAATAATAGAAAATGTTTGTACGTATGGCCCAGAACTGAGTGAATTCCCGTCTGACCATTATATTATTGATTTTACGATTCGAGTTAAGTTCCAACGAGCTGAACCTGTATGCCGTAAAGTTTATGACTTTAAACGAGGGAGCTTTGAAGAACTGCGGAGCTCATTGGAGCGTGTCCCGTTTGACATCGCTGTATCTGAGAATATTAATGAGTACTGGCTTAGATGGAAAGATTTATTTCTAACGGCTGTTGATCAATATATTCCAATTAAGACGGTTAAAGATACTAATTCACCGCCTTGGATTGACGCCGAAGTTCGACATTGTTTACGAATGAAATATTCTGCACTGCGAAAGTATCGAACTAAAAAAACTGAATATCGTAAGCTAAAATTGCGTGCTCTAAGTCAGAAAGTGAAGTGTATAATCAGAGCAAAGCATCGGGACTACTTAATCAAAATCGAGTCTTCATTTAAAGATAATCCCAAGTTATTTTGGAGCTATCATAAGGCAATTCTGCGGTTCCGGGGGAGACCTACTGTTCTTACTCATAACGGAGTCACTGCTAACACCTCGGTTGGGAAAGTCGAATTATTTAACTCGTCTTTTTCCTCGGCCTTTACATCACAATCCTCTACAAACGGAAATACAAGTCTGTTAAATATTCATGATGATCTCCCGCTACTGTCTGAAGTAGTTTTGACAGTAGATGAAGTTAGGCGGTGTTTAAATGAATTGGATATTACAAAAGCTTGTGGTCCTGATGGGATACCAGCCCGTCTCCTACAAGAATGTGCTAATGAGATTGCTCCAAGCTTGTGCGTATTGTTTAACTATTCGCTTACAACAGGCTGTTTACCCACAGAATGGAAAAAAAGTGAATGTTACTCCTGTTCATAAGAATGACCTTAAAGAGGTAGCTTCTAACTATAGAGCCATTTCTTTGCTGTGTCTTATAAATAAAGTATTAGAGCGCTGTGTAGGCAATAGATTATACAATCATGTTATAACTGCAATTACAACACTGCAACATGGATTTGTACGAAACTGCTCATGTGTATCACAGTTGCTGTCGGTTCTGCATGCCATTGGAAAAAATTTAGATAATAACATCCAAACAGATCTTTTATATATGGATTTCGCAAAGGCCTTTGACTCAGTGGACCATGCCATTCTGTTGAATAAACTTCAAGCCTATGGAGTGGCAGGGTGTCTTCATGATTGGTTTAAGAACTACCTACAAGATCGACAGCAAAGGGTAGTTGTGGATGGTATTACCTCCAGATGGGCTCCTGTAATCTCAGGAGTGCCTCAAGGGAGCCTTCTCGGACCTCTGCTCTTTACTATATTTATCAACGACCTACCAAGTGTCTTGCCTACTGGAAATATGTCAGCACTTTACGCGGATGACACCAAGCTATACAGGCAAATCTCGTCACCAACAGACGTAGAAAATCTGCAGCAAGCCGTGGATAACCTTCACTCCTGGAGTATTCATAATAATATTAGTTTTAAAGCATCTAAGTGCGAGGTTTTAACAATAACACGTAAAAAAAACCCATTAATCTATGATTATCATCTCGGTAATATAGTTTTAAAACGTGTAACTGAGGAGAAAGATCTCGGCGTAATGGTTACTAGTAAATTAACATGGGATTCTCATGTGCACATGGTTACTACAAAAGCTAACAGGTTACTTGGCTTGCAGCGACGTACTTGTATTATGATGACTGACGTTAATGTTAGAAGAACCCTGTATTTGGCTCTAGTGAAGTCTCAAATGAGCTTCGCAACTCAAGTATGGTCTCCCAGTCAATCAAATCTAAAGATGAAGCTTGAAAGAATACAGAGAAGAGCCACACGTTGGATCTTACAAGTTAAGCAAGGAGAACTATCATACAAAGAGAGACTCTTTAAACTGGATCTGTTGCCGCCAACATATGATCGTGAGGTTAAAGATTTAGTGTATCTTTATAAGGCCTTATATGGCTATATTGACATGGATATAACTTTTGTTAAGAGGGTAAATCAAGGTCGGACTCGACGATCACAGACTCATTTAGTTACTCCATTTTGTAAAACGACGTCTTATCAATCGTCGTTTTTTAACCGGACTGTCAAATTGTGGAGTCGTATATGTACATTAGCGAGCCCTAGTAGCCTTGAAAATATTAGATCATTTAAGCACTCAATTGATAAAGTATATAAAGAACAGTTAGATAGTGTGTTTGATCCAGAACGGACATGTTCGTGGAGTCTTATCCGTGGTTGTGGCTGTCATTGGCAGCAATAGATAAGTAAGAACCTGTGTGTAGAAAAACCTATTATTATTTCAGTATATTTCTTACTTGGGGTGGTGCCTTGCATGCGACTTTTGTCCCGTTCGCACTTCTACCTATTGGTCTGCTGTTTATTTCATTACTATTGTACATATTTTGTATTATATATTTTTTCTTTTTGCAAGATCAATAAAGCTAAAAAAGCCCAAGAAATTCCGTGTCAGTCATGCATGATTTCTTTCAATTGTCGTAATTCAGATTGCTCGCTTCGTTCTAGCTTTGTCTAAAATCTTTGAAAGGTGGTGTTTGAAAAAATAGTTAACGTCAAACTCGCCCAACAACAACTTTCACTGCATGTGTATAATACGTCGTTCTGCGTACGCTAAGATTCTTTCGTTGACGTAACATGTACAACGAAGACAATGCATGATGACATTTTGGATTTTACATTGTATGAATTGAAGGACGTGGTCACCGACGTTCCCGTTGTCTTTCCTAAAGGTCCCCATTGTTTACAGTTGACAACACAACATTGTTTACAGTTGACAGCAAAACATTGTTTACAGTTGACAGCACAACATTGTTTACAGTTGAAAACACAACATTGTTTACAGCAGAACATTGTTTACAGTTGACAAGACAACATTGTTTACAGTTAACAGCACAACATTGTTTACAGTTGACAGCACAACATTGTTTACAGTTGACATCACAACATTGTTTACAGTTGACAACACATCATTGTTCACAGTTGACAGCACAACATTGTTTACAGTTGACAGCACAACATTGTTTACAGTTGACAGCACAACATTGTTTACAGTTGACAGCACAACATTGTTTACAGTTGACAGCACAACATTGTTTACAGTTGACAACACAACATTGTTTACAGTTGGCAGCACAACATTGTTTACAGTTGATAGCACAACATTGTTTACAGTTAACAACACGACATTGTTTACAGTTGACAGCACAACATTGTCTACAGTTGACAGCACAACATTTTTTACAGTTGACAGCACAACATTGGTTACAGTTTACAACACAACATTGTTTACAGGTGACAGCACAACATTGTTTACAGTTGACAGCACAACATTGTTTACTGTTGACAGCACAACATTTTCTACAGTTGACAACACAACATTGTCTACAGTTGACAACACAACATTGTTTACAGTTGACAACACAACACTGTTTACAGTTGACAACACAACATTGTTTACAGTTAACAACACAACATTGTCTACGGTTAACAACACAACATTGTTCACAGTTGACAACAGAACATTGTTTACAGTTGACAGCACAACATTGTTTACAGTTGACAACACAACATTGTTTACAGTTGACAGCACAACATTGTCTACGGTTAACAACACAACATTGTTCACAGTTGACAACACAACATTGTTCACAGTTGACAGCACAACATTGTTTACAGTTGACAACACAACATTGTTTACAGTTAACAACACAACATTGTTTACTCACGACATTTCCGACAAATTGTGGGCGTTGTCCTCGCAGTAATTTAATACATCTAAAGATGTCTACCACGTGTTCTGTCTTCATTCGTTCACGCTGAATGGCCAAAGCAAGGTAGGTCCCAGTCCTATGAGCACCATTGCTAAGACAAAACATAATATCAAAGTGCACGCTCTCAAGTCGCGTAATTTTCACACACAAACCAATTTTACCAAAGAAAAGAAAAGAGCAAGAAATAATTAAACACTCTACCTGCAGTGAACTATAATAACGCCATTTTCTGAATGTTGTTGAGCATCGTCTACCGATTCCAAAAATGTCATTACGTCATTATAGTCAGTTGAAGGAACCCCTCCCTCAGACCAAGATGTAAACTGAACATGTCTGACCATGTGTTCCACACAAGATTGCTAAAAAAATGGAGTGTTGAAAGAATTAAACTAAACTAACTTTAATTAGAGTGGATAACCCTGTCAGTCATATCTAAACTGTTCTCTCTAGAGGTCCAGTAAGGATCATCCCTCATTGATCCAGTGTTACTACAGAAGGAAACTGGAGTAAACTAAACTAACTTTATTTATACTGGATAACTCTATCAGTCATGTCTAAACTGTTCTCTTTAGAGGTCCAGTACGGGCCATCTCTCATTGATCCAGTGTTACTACAGAAGGAAACCCGAGTAAACTAAACTAACTTTATTTATACTGGATAACTCTATCAGTCATATCTAAACTGTTCTTTCTAGAGGTCCAGTGAGAAAGGATACCTCATTCGTATTGGTGATTGAGAACTTGCGAGAAATGCTTGTACCATGACTATCAGAGGATACCATCTTAATAAGAAGGTCACCATACTGCATCTCTTGGTTGACTTCGTTTGGCCAGTACTGTGGATAATCCTGATTGAAGAAAATAAAGACAATAATTTACCAATGGGAAATATTATAAAGTGAAACCACTCGTGTCCATGTCTATGTCCTTGTTTGTGTTTGTGTTTGTGTTTGTGTTTGTGTTTGTGTTTGTGTTTGTGTTTGTGTTTGTGTTTGTGTTTGTGTTTGTGTTTGTGTTTGTGTTTGTGTTTGTGTTTGTGTTTGTGTTTGTGTTTGTGTTTGTGTTTGTGTTTGTGTTTGTGTTTGTGTTTGTGTTTGTGTTTGTGTTTGTGTTTGTGTTTGTGTTTGTGTTCTGTGTCTGTGCCGGTGTCCGTGTCTGTGTATGGCTGTGTCTGTGTCTGTGTCCATTGTGCGTTACCATTTTTTCTTCTTTAAGATTATTCAACATTACAATCACGGATGCTTTCTTTTCATAAACCATCATCCAAAAGTCGTTTATGGTGTCAGCAAGAGGAGTTTGAGTAGCGATATAAGTTAGTGCTTGAGTATAACCCTGGAAAAGAAATACATCTTAATTTTATATGATATTGATGATGATCAGTTGGTAATAATAATAATAATGATGATGATGATAATAATAATAATAATAATAATGATAATAATAATAATAATAATAATAATAATAATAGTAGTAATAATAGTAATAATAATGATAATAATTTAGTCACTTCCTATGAACCTCAGCATATCGCAATAGCTACTGCCAAGTTTAAAATACATAGTAGTTTGTTAGCCTATACTAAAAAACTATCTCATCATCATTTACAACTTCATGATTTTAAGCAGTAGATCAGGCCAATAACAACTTTTTAACCCTATGTCTCCAAATATAGTTATTATTTGAAATCGAGCACCAACTAAGCAATAATTTTAAGGTATCTTTCTCAATGTTCAATCTTCTCAAGTCCTTGTACACACTGTGACGGATGCAGCCTAACGCACCAAAACATAATACCACTAGACTAACATTCCATTCACGAGATCTTAAGAAGTCACATAGCTGCTGACAATGGCGCATTTTAGAATTATACGCTACTTCAAAGTACAGATCGAAACACACGGTTACTTCAACGATCACAATCTCACGAGCGACTGCATTCACAATGACAATGTCCGGTTTTCGAGCTGGAATTTCTATTAGTCCTTCACGAAGCTCGGGTAAGATCGATTCAAACAACTTGTTGGTAAATAGTCGGAGTCGCCGGTTGCTGGCAGAAATTTCACCAAGCAGTTTATTTACAATACGATCATGGCGTCTGTTATAAAAATTTCGGAACTCATAACAACCATTGAAGAGGTGAGCAGTACTCTCTGTATGACGACGGCAAAAGGGGCATGTTGGATCGTTAGTTCTATTCCAGATATGTGTTGTAAAGTTTGTCGGCAACAAACTGAGTCTCGCCTTTACAGTGAATTTTACAAGATCATCACTGATCGACCAATTATACAAAACTGAATGCGATGCTTTCACTACGATGTTACCCATTCCAAGGAAAGGTCCCTGCAGACTCAACTGCTTTGCTTTCACAACATCACGTTTAACTGTAAGGTCGAAGAGAAACTTTTGCAGCAAACATGTTTCGTCAACAAATTCTTCTCCAACCATTACTTTCGCCTTCCCATCACGATACATAACATTTACATCTAGTTTCCTTGCGTATCTTAAAATGTCAGGCCAGTCAGACTGACATCCAAATGTGTTAGTACTAATAATAGTAATAATAATAATAATAATAATAATAATAATAATAATGATAATAATGTTAATAATAATAATCAATAAAATAATAATAATAATGATAATAATTATAATAGTAATAATAATAATAGTAGTAATAATAATAATAATTAAAATAATAATAATAATAATAGTAGTAATAATTATAATAATAATAATAATAATAATAACAATAATAATAATAACAATGTTAATAATTATAATAATCAATAAAACAATAATAATACTATACATAATACTTTATTAAAAATCCAATAAAAATAGAATACAATATTAACATCTGATCATTGAAAAAAATAGAAAGTGTTATAAAATAATGTTCTAAAACTGTTCAAAAATTTTGTTCAATGTTATAAAAATAGTTAATCAGAATTGCATAACTAATTAATCAACAGATTGCTTTCTGCAACCTCAGTTGCTATATTCGTGTTAGTTACACATCGTGACGATCTTCGTGATCCTCTTATACATGAAATAGTCGATCTCAGCAATGAAAATGAAATATGGCACCGCATCCAGGCTAACGTGATGTTGTAAGATGTTTTTCGTTTGTTGGCTAGAAGCTCAGCCAATCTCTTGTATATAATGCTCGTTTCTTTACTGCAACCACCTGTTGTTGAGAAGACCAGAGGTGTAAATGAACCATGTTCGATTTCCCGTATTCGATCACCGTATTCCCTTTTCTTGGACATTTCATGTTTTCGAAATAAGGCAGAGACACTGGTGTTACGATAACTTGGCGCGTTTGGGTGGAAGACCCTTACATAAAAAAGTGCGCTTTGAAATCGGCTCCAGAGACCTTTTGTCTTGATGTCAACTCGAGCATCATCTTGTCTATTCGCAGATCGGGGGAGGAGGATTTCTCCTGTTAAAGGCTGTAACAAGGGTTCTGTTTCAGTTTCTCTACATACTTCATTCATCCACTCGGCCGTCAGGTCACGAATTTCATTATGCCTTGCTATGACCATACCTCCATGTGGACAGATCATGGCATGATCGGTCGAAAAACCTTTTCCACATACACAATACTGGGGAAGATTTTTAAGCTGCCAACCATATCTAAGACTGAGAGCATCGCGGAACTCACTCTTGTTTAAATTGAGGCCACAATCATGCAATGGCAAAGCTGATAGCCATGAGGATGAACCTTTTTCCTTCAGCAAATCCATAACCCGTTGTTTGGTTGGGGGCAAACTTTCTCTGATTTGATAATAATAATTTGATTATAATAATTGATAATAATAATTTGATAATAATAATAACAACAATAATAATAATAATAAAAATAATAATAATAATAATAATAATAATAATGATAATTATAATAATGGCAACTTTATTTGTTTATGATTTACGTATACTACAATGATAAACCTCTTTTTTACAGGTAGTTTACCAATGTCTACTTGAATTAACACTATATGGTATAAAAATATTAGTATGACATTAAAGTCGGGTCATCCCATTCTTTGTTACGTTTACAAAATATATAGTAAGAGGTCCTTATGCAAGTGTTCATAATTTTCTGAGTATAGTACTTTCTACATCGTTCGTCAAATTTCAGGTCTTTCAGCATTTCAATAAAGTCTACAGCTGACTGATTAAAAACTCCAAGCGAACTGATAGATAAATTTATAAATTTTACTTTTTCATAATTTTTGTGCTGTTCGTTAATAAGTTCTAGATATTTATGTCTCTTACGGGTTGCATTAGTAAGAAGATTAGATTCAATTCCAACAGTCAATTCGAGTATGTAGATGTATTTGTTTTCGATTGTTATCAGAAGATCAGGGCGTAACTTATCTCCGGTGATAACAGATGGACTGATGAAGCCAGGTACAATCAGTGACAAAATACCTTGGGACATCTCGCATTGTTTTGTACTTACTTAATATTTCTTTCAATTATTTTGGTAGTAAATTATATCCCTCCCTCCCCCTCCCTATTCAATGTTGAATTTAAATTAAGGAACTCAGTGAACGTTGACACGAACGCCTAAACAGTCACCAACATTGAACAGGGCCGGGGGATACTTGGAGCGGAAAATATTGTCCTTTAGGTTGAAGTGTCCCAACACTTTTGTCACTGATTGTAGGTCAGCATAAAGGTTTATAGAGTGTTGTACGGATTTAAGAGAGGTTGCAATGAAGTTAAGAACGGAATCGTGTCGCCACGTAAAACGTCCTTCGTTTAGGTATGTCCTGCATCCATTGACGACGCGGAGCAACGTTTCGGGTTCCAAGCAGAAAGAGCAGTCGGATGTTGGTGATATTCCCCATTTCAACAGATTCTTGCGAGTTGGGAGCGTATTATTTATGTACCGGATGGTGAAGTTAAAGATATTCTTAGGAAGTTTGTTTTGGACCGAGGACCATATAGAGTTGAGCGAGAGTGTAGAGTATTTGATGATATTGGAGAAGAATCCACCTTGTGAAATGAGGTGATTTTGAAGCCTTTTTTCATTTTCTTTCCTGATAGTGTTCAGTACGTCTTTCGTGTTTTTGTACTTGTCATATTGTACATTTTTGTGATTGCTTGTGGCCAACCATAGGTTTTTGATCTCATCATTTGGTGATGATTTCAAAACTTTCCGAGATATAGTTTGACATTGAAGAAATTTAGTTGATGGGAGAATGATATTTAAGCCGAATTTGTTATGAGGAAGTAGGACGTTGCTAAGAGTTGCGGAAATTGGAAGCTCGAGCCATTTTCGGATATATTTTGACGCGATATTATCTAGATTCTCGTTTACCCAGGTTTTACCTATATCAGAAACGGTGAAGTGCCAAGAGATTTTTGAAAGAACATAGCGATTGTACACTAGAATTTTGTTTTTCGGATGTAATGGTAGTTCGTCGATTTCATTCATGGTATTAGTCAGTGTGTCATATAATTCAGATTTGTGATCTTCGTCAGACATATTGAAGTTAAAGTAGCGGCCTAAGTATCGAAAGGATTTACCATTTTCAACACGTGGTACAAAACAGCAATTTATAAACAGTTTAGGGAGATATTGAACGGATTTTGTTAGTTCTTTTTTAATTCCAAATGTTGAGCATTTATCTACACGTATAATCATATTGGCCCACTGACACCAGATGGTAAAACGGTTTAGTAGCATTTGATTTTCTTTTTCCTGACCAGTGATAACGGCAGCATCGTCGGCAAATTGGAACCAGTGGATTGGGTTGCATAAAATACCATTTTCGCTTAAATTCCAAAATCCAAGTTGACGGTATTTTTCAGATTTGATGTGCTGAATAAATGTATTGAATGACATATTGAATAAGAGAGGGCTGAGAGAGTCACCTTGGAGAACACCACGACCAACTGTAATGAAATGTGTGTTGAATTCTTCGGTTATGATGGAAGTTTGGAAATCAGTGTAGAGGCTGTGTACATGTATGATATTTTTTATGTGATCGGGAATGTGATGATACTCAAGGACTTCGTGAATAAGGTTATGATGGACTTCACCAAATGCATTCTTAAGGTCTAATAATGTTATGACGAGAGATCGTTGTTTTGTACGCGCTTTGTTTATTATGTGTGCCATCTGAGCTGTGTGTTCTAGCGTTCCGGAGCGTTTTGGGGTGAAACCTTTCTGGATGTTTTGTTCTATGTACTTGTTTTCTGCAAGAAATTGAAATGTTTTATTACGAAGGCATGATGTTAAAACTTTAAGCGGAGTGGATTCAAGTGTTATTGGGCGAAAATTTGCAGGTTCGTCTGTTTCCCCTTTCTTGTGTATTAATATTGTGCATGCTTTTTTCCATTCTGAAGGTACAACACCGGATGACCAGGCAGCGTGAATTATCTCAGTTAAGTGCGAACGTAAATAAGGACAGCGTTTAAATTATAGATATCTGGTCAAGTGGACATGGAGCGCCAGACGGTTTCATTTTACGGATGACGTTGGTAATCTCTTGATAGGTCGGGGGGTCAAGATTAAATGGTGTTTGCGGTGAAGCAAATTTTGGAATCCAACTTGGGATGCTGAATGTTTTACTTGGGTTGATTTCGGAGAATGTTTTATTGAAATAAGATGTGCATTGAGCCATGTTAAATTATGGAAGTGAGCTTGTGTTCTTTTTAAAAAATCTTTTGACATATCCCCAGAAATTTTTATTAATTAGGCTGTCATGATCAATTTCTCCTGGTTGATGGTTAACAGTATTACTTTGATGAGTAATAGATTTGAGAAGGTTGCGCAGTTGCTTCGCGACGAATTTAATCTCTAGAACATCTCCGTTTTGTGATTTTAATTTCTTTAAAGCTTTCTTCAAATCTTTGGCGGAGAATTTTTCATATTTCCTTTTTAATTGCACATCATTATTATTTTCGACATATCCAAAATTTTCACAAAAATAGTTGTACATGACTGTTGCCATGGTATTGATATTGTTATTTAAATCGTGCGGTGTGATTGGGTGGTTTAAAAAAGTTAATTTGAAAAATTCGTTGGCTGTTGACCATTGTAATGGCGATTTGAGTAGTTTAATTCCTTTCTTTAATACAGGAAAGTTTTCTTGGCGAATTAAATACGGGATTTCAGGGTCGATTTGCTCAACATTATCCTCATTCTGATGCTCGTTTAATGCGTCTGTCATTTGTTGTTGTAGTTCGTCTTCAAGGTCATCAATGACTTTACAGCTTCGTTGGTGCATTTTAAGACCGCAAGCCCCTTTGCAGACTTTACCACAGCAACATTTAACAGCCTTGTACGATTTAACTGGCAGGCACTCGTTTGCAGGCAATTCAATAGCTGGATTTTCATTTACGTTGTTTTCTTGCTCGTAATCCACTTTACTTCTACAGCGCCATGAATGTCGACCCAATGATAAAAATTCTTTGCCACAAAATCCACATATTATGAGGGTAGCAAACAGTGCAAGTAAGCTTGCACGAATCATTATAGATTAAATGTAAATATAATAGCCAGAATACGATGTAATTTGTTAATTCAAGTAAAATTTTCTCGTTGAAACTAAGGACATGAGTGCGTCTAAACGCCACTGCTCAATGTCATAATAATAATAATAATAATAATAATAATAATAATAATAATAATAATAATAATAATAATAATAATAATAATAATAATAATAATAATAATAATAATAATAATAATGGAAACTTTATTGAAATACTTTATATATATATATACAATTATAAATCTCACTAATTAAGGTAATTTATAATTGACTACTTGAACCTATTTATTGTTTACAACTATATAGAAAAATTTGAATTTAAAATGTATCTTCAAATGTTCATTAAGTCTGGATTTGTCCAATCCTTGTTTCTACAACAAAATATGTAGTATGTTGTTCTAATGGCGATAGACATTATTTTCTTAATACAAAAATTTTGGTGATTTTTATCAAGACCTAGATCGTTTAACATCTCCAAAAAGGTACGACATTCTTTTGAGAAAACAATAATAATAATAATAATAATAATAATAATAATAATAATAATAATAATAATAATAATAATAATAATAATAATAATAATAATAATGGAAACTTTATTAAATGTTTTTCTTTTCTACATATACAATTATAAATCTCGCTTATTAAGGTAATTTACAATTGGCTACTTGAATCACAACTAATAATATATAATAACAACTAATGACTATATAATAAAACATGCAAATTTATATACGAATATTTCAAAAAGCTAATAATTCGGGATTTTCCCATTCCTTATTTCGGCAGCAGAAAATGTAATACGTAGTTCTGATAGCTATAGTCATCATTTTCCTTACGCAGTACATTTGGTGCTTGTTATCAAGACCAACCTTATCTAGCATATCTAAAAAAGTAGAACACTCATTCGCAAAAACACCTAGGCAGCTCATGGAGAGATTTATAAATTTTACATCATTAAAATGTTCACTTTGCTGTTTTACTAGTTCACTATATTTATCTTCTTTCCGTTTGACGTTGTTTTGAAGGTTTGATTCAAAACCAACAGTAAGTTCGAGAACATAAAGACGGCCGTTTGAACAATGCAATAGCAAATCTGGACGATACGTGTCACCAGTTAGGATAGATGGGCTTTTGAATCCAGGTAGATCGACAAAGAGGTTTGAACCGTTAACAGTTTGTAAGGTATTTGCAAGAAAGTTAAGAATTGAATTGTGCCTCCGTGTAAAGCGTTCAAGATACGATTGACAACCAGCAACAACGTGTAGTAGTGTTTCTGGGCTCAGACAAAAGGAGCATTCTGGACTTGAAGATATTCCCCATCTGCGAAGGTTTTTGCGTGTCGGAATAGAATTGTTCACATAACGGATAGTAAAGTTATAAATGTTTTTTTTGCAGTTTTGATTGCGCAGTTGACCACACCTTGTTAAGCTTTGATAAGGACAACTTTGTAACGTTAGAGAAAAAGGATCCCTGACAAGTCAAGTGGTTTCGAAATCTATCTTCATGCCCAGAACGGAAATCTTTCAGAACTTCTTTAGTAGAGTTATAGACGTCGTATTGAATATAAGTATGATTATTAGTGGATTTCCACAGTTCGTTAATTGCTTCATTTGGTGAATATTTTAAGGCTTTGCGTAGAACAGCTTGGCATTGAATAAATTTTACTGATGGAGGATAGATACTTTGACCAAATTTGTTACGTGTTAGATATATAGTACTTAGTGTTCCTGATATTGGTATTTCAAGCCATTTACGGATGTATTGGTTGATAACAGAATCAATATTTTCAGAAATCCAAGTTTTGGACAGTGTAGCAACGGTGAAATGCCAGGATAATTTGGATAAGACGTAGCGACTATACAGGAGAAGTTTAATTTTTGGGTGAAGTGGTTTTGAGTCAATGTCAGACATTAGTTCATCAACGAGAGTAGTCAGCTCCGTCTTATGATTTTGATTCGACATGTCAAAATCATAGTAGCGTCCTAAGTATTGAAATGATTCTCCAATGTTGATTGCTGGTATAAGATTTTGGTTGATAAGGAGTTTCGGCAAGTATTGTACTGACTTTGTAATGGCTTTCTTGATGCCAAAAGTACTACATTTATCAACCCGGATTAACATATTCGACCATTGGCACCAGATGGAAAAACGATTTAAAAGATGCTGGTTTTCTGACTCTTGACCAGTAATTACAGCAGCATCATCAGCAAACTGGAACCAGTGAATTGGATTTAATAGTTTGAAAGAGAAACCAAATTGACGGTACTTGTCAGCTTTAATATGTTGAATAAACGTGTTAAAGCACATATTGAACAGAAGAGGACTCAGACAATCTCCTTGCAATACGCCACGGCCAACAGATATAAAAGGAGTGCGGAATTCAGATGTAATTATCGAAGTCTTAAAATCTGTGTATAAACTTTTTATAACAAAATAATAATAATAATAATAACAATAATAATAACAATAATAATATAATAATATAATAAGACTTACATGTACATAAGTAGCATTGATATATCCACGACTTCGAAGTACAACTCGTGAACTTTCAGCTGAATACAAACATACAAAAAATAAGAAAAGAGTTTACAGTTTGAGGCCTCAATATATCTCAAATATTCTGAAAATAAAAGAGAAACAGTATACCTGGATAAATATCTGCATGACGATTTTTGGATTTGTTTTCTTTCTTCAAAGCTTCTTCACATTCTTCTGGAAATAACGAAGGACAAACAGAATCTAGTTTCTAAAACAAAATGAAATATAAACGGTGAAAAATTCCTTGCTTTCCTCATTTCTTCTTCCTTCTTCCCTCACTTCCCTCCTTCTTTGTTTGTTTGTTTGTTTGTTTGTTTGTTTGTTTGTTTGTTTGTTTGTTTGTTTGTTTGTTTGTTTGTTTGTTTGTTTGTTTGTTTGCTTGCTTGCTTGTTTGATTGATTGTTTGTTTGTTTGTTTGTTTGTTTGTTTGTTTGTTTGTTTGTTCCTTCCTTCCTTCCTTCCTTCCAAACAAATCAAACAAGAACTCACATTAAATTCAATTTCGAATCCAGTCAAAGATTTATTCAGTTCTTTCTGTTCAAGCCTCTCAATTTCAGTTCTCAGATTTCCCGCCTCAATCTCAGTAATACCACAGAGAACATACTCCAAGACAGCATCGTGAAGGAAAATGTATTGTTCCTGATAAGAAAATTGCAGAAGAACCACATATTATTTCAGTCTGCCACCATCATCACCACAATCACCATCATAACCATCATTATTATCACCACCATCATCTGTCATCATCACCATGATCATCATTATCACCACCATCATAATCATCTTCATCACAATCATCACAACCACAATCATCACCACCACCATCATCATCATCACCATCATCACCACCGCTACCATCATCATTATAACCACAACCATCACCACCATCATCACCACCACAATCATCACCACCACCATCATCACAACCATCACCACCATCGTACTTACCACTGTTTGAATCATATTAACTCTCTGTGCTCTGAGTTCCTTGATAGTGTCAAAAATATTGATAGTTTGTTCACCACGTTTGTTCAATCGTTCAAGTACAATATCCAGAGCAATAAATGTACCAGTTCTACCCACACCAGCGCTAACAAGAAGAAAAAGTTAAGAACGGTGCGTTAGAGTGAATAGAAGAGCCTAAGTAGGTGTGAATGGATGGGAGTAGACGTGAGTAGGTGTGAATAGATGTGAGTATGTGAGTAGGTGTGAATAGGTATGAATGGATGTGAGTAAGTGTGAGTAGGCGTGACTAGATGGGAGTAGATGCGAGTATGTGAGGAGGTGTGAATAGGTATGAATGGATGTGAGTAAGTGTGAGTAGGCGTGACTAGATGGGAGTAGATGTGAATAGATGCGAGTATGTGAGTAGGTGTGAATAGGTATGAATGGGTGTCAGTAAGTGTGAGTAGGTGTGACTAGATGGGAGTAGATGTGAATCGATGGGAGTAGATACGAGTATGTGAATAGGTATGAATAGGTATGTAATGTATGGGTGTGAGTAGATGTGAATGGATGGGAAGAGGTGTGAGTAGGTGTGAATAGATGGGAGTAGGTGTGAATGGATGTGACTAGATGTGTGTAGCTGTGAATGGATGTGAATAGGTATGAGTAGGTGTGAGTAGATGGAGTAGGTGTGAGTAGATGGGTGTAGATGGGAGTAGGTAAGAATAGGTGTGAGTAGGTGTGAATGGATGGGAGTAGGTGTGAATGGGTGTGAGTAGATGTGAATGGATGGGAAGAGCTGTGAGTAGGTGAGAATAGGTGTGAGTAGGTGGAGTAGATGGGAGTATGTGTGAATAGATGGGAGTAGGTGTGAGTAAGTGTGAATGGGTGTGATTAGGTGTGAGTAAGTGTGAATGGGCGTGAGTAAGTGTAAGTAGGTGTGAATGGATGTGAGTAAGTGTGAGTAGGTGTGAATGCGTGTAAGTACGTATAGGTCCTAGTAGTCGTGAGTAACTATACCTGCAATGAACAATAATTGGTTGTGGTCCTTCACTGCACAGAGCTTTGATACGTCGTCGAAATGCCAGGAGTTGAGTTGGATATTTAGGAACGCCATGGTCTGGCCAAGAAGTGAAGTGATACTGAGTGACTTTCTTACTCACACCATCCTAGTGAAAAATGAACATTAATTCATTCCATTATAAAATACAACTCACCTAATAACTATGGAAGATTTCTGAACCTTTGATACCAAGTTTTTACACAAGTTGACCTACACTTGATTTCTACCATCCAAACAGAAATCACGTAGTAAAGTGTTGTGTATAGGCAGTGTTTTAGATAAAGCAAGTGAAAAGATGGTAAACTGTTGAGAATAGATTTAATAACGAAATACTGACGTTTCAAGCAGAGTCCTTCATCAGAGTAAAAACTAGAGTGTTGTGTAGGTAGTGTTTTAGATAGAGCAAAGTGAAACGATGGTAAACTGCTGAGAATAGTTTTGATAACGAAATACTGATGTTTCAAGCAGAGCCTTTCATCAGAGTAAAAATTAGAGTGTTGTAGATAAAGCAAAGTGAAAAGATGGTAAACTGCTGAGAATAGTTTTAATATACTGTCGAAACAGAGAACGTAGGAGTCTAACGTTTCGAGCGAAGGCCCTTCGTCAGAGAGAAACGTCTGTGATAGTGGTGATTAAGGGCCTTCGCTCGAAACGTTAGACTCCCTCTCTCCTCCGCAGAGGCTTCTATTCTATTCTGGTTAGTTGCAGGCAATTGTCGCAGGCGCGCGGGCTATCGTAAAGCGCGCGGAGAACGTCGGGAAGGTGGAAAAAGTCTTTCCCTCTTCCCATCATTCCTCGCGCGTCTTCTCCCTCGCCCGCACGCCCTCGCCTCTGCGGAGGAGAGAGTTAGACTCCTAGGCTCTAGTTCTTACTCTGATGAAGGGCTCTGCTTGAAGCGTCAGTATTTCGTAATTAAAACTATTCTCAGCAGTTTACCGTCTTTTCACTTTGCTCTATCTAAAACACTGCATACACAACACTCTAGTTTTTACTCTGATGAAGAGCTCTGCTTGAAACGTCAGTATTTCGTTATTAAAACTATTCTCAACAGTTTACCATCTTTTCACTTTGCTCTATCTAAAACACTGCCTACACAACACTCTAGTTTTTACTCTGATGAAGGACTCTGCTTGAAACGTCAGTATTTCGTTATTAAAACTATTCTCAGCAGTTTACCATCTTTTCACTTTGCTCTATCTAAAACACTGCCTACACAACACTCTTGTTTTTATTCTGATGAAGGGCTCTGCTTGAAACGTCAGTATTTCGTTATTAAAACTATTCACAGCAGTTTACCGTCTTTTCACTTTGCTCTATCTAAAACACTGCCTACACAACACTCTAGTTTTTACTCTGATGAAGAGCTCTGCTTGAAACGTCAGTATTTCGTTATTAAAACTATTCTCAACAGTTTACCATCTTTTCACTTTGCTCTATCTAAAACACTGCCTACACAACACTCTAGTTTTTACTCTGATGAAGGACTCTGCTTGAAACGTCAGTATTTCGTTATTTAAACTATTCTCAAGCAGTTTCCCATCTTTTCACTTTGCTCTATCTAAAACACTGCCTACACAACACTCTAGTTTTTACTCTGATGAAGGGCTCTGCTTGAAGCGTCAGTATTTCGTTATTAAAACTATTCTCAACAGTTTACCATCTTTTCACTTTGCTCTATCTAAAACACTGCCTACACAACACTCTCTCTGCTTGAAACGTCAGTCTTTCGTTATTAAAACTATTCTCAGCAGTTTACCATCTTTTCACTTTGCTCTATCTAAAACACTGCCTACACAACACTCTAGTTTTTACTCTGATGAAGGACTCTGCTTGAAACGTCAGTCTTTCGTTATTAAAACTATTCTCAGCAGTTTACCATCTTTTCACTTTGCTCTATCTAAAACACTGCCTACACAACACTCTTGTTTTTACTCTGATGAAGAGCTCTGCTTGAAACGTCAGTATTTCGTTATTAAAACTATTCTCAACTATTCTTCAACAAAAAATTTTCTCAGGCTTCGAGAGCGGCTACATAAATACAGTAGTAGTTTTAATAACGAAATACTGACGTTTTAATCAGAGCTCTCTTCATCAGAGTAAAAACTAGAGTACTGTGTAGGCAGTGTTTTAGGTAGAGCAAAGTGAAAAGATGGCAAACTGCTGAGAATAGTTTTGATAACGAAATACTGACGTTTCAAGCAGAGCTCTTCATCAGAGTAAAAACTAGAGTGTTGTGTAGGCAGTGTTTTAGATAGAGCAACGTGAAAAGATGGTGAACTGCTAGAAATTCTTACAGAAATACCTTTTTCATGCTGAGATGTCTTATAGTGTAATCAGTAAACAGTCCTGTCTTGAGTGGCTGGACGTGGATATTCCCAAATGCAGTTTGAACGTCTGGCCAGTACTGGCAACATTTCACCTAGATTGTTAGGAAAGAAGACAAAGATAATAAAGTGAGAGAATAATAGAAAACTAATAATACAAAAATAATAACAAAAAAAAAATTTAAAGTAAAAAAATATAAATTTAAAACAATAAATATTTTTAAATTAAAAACGTTTGCTATTTTATAACAAATATGTTATAATATTGAAAAGAGACTCACTCTTCCTAATTCTGAAACGTTAGTCAAGCATATGATACAATTGCTGTTTTGTTCCCAAACCATTCGCCAAAAATCGTCAACTGTTTTATCAGTAGGACCTAGAATAAATAATAAGGGTAATGTATTTTTAAAGAGAAGATAAGAGCATCAAAGGAAGAGAGGGAAGGACGTAGGGAGGTAGGAATGGAGGGAGGGAGGGAGGGAAAGAGGGAGGGAAAGAGGTAGGGAGGAAGGAAGGAAGGAAGGAAGGAAGGAAGGAAGGAAGGAAGGAAGGAAGGAAGGAAGGAAGGAAGGGAGGCAGGGAGGAAGGAAAGAAGGAAGGAAGGGAGGAAGGAAAGAAGGAAGGGAGGAAGGGAGGAAGGAAGGAAGGAAGGGAGGTAGGGAGGTAGGAAGGAAAGAAGGAAGGAAGGAAGGAAGGGAGGGAGCGAGGAAGGAAGGAAGTAAGGAAGGAAGGAAGGGAGGGAGGTAGGGAGGTAGGTAGGTAGAGAGGTAGGGAGGAAGGAAGGAAGGGAGGGAGGGAGGAAGGGAGGGAGGGATGTAGGTAGGTAGGTAGGGAGGTAGGTAGGGAGGTAGGTAGGGAGGTAGGGAGGGAGGGAGGGAGGGAGGGAGGGAGGGAGGGAGGGAGGGAGGGAGGGAGGGAGGGAGGGAGGGAGGGAGGGAGGGAGGGAGGGAGGGAGGGACGCAGGAAGGAAGGAAGGAAGGAAGGAAGGAAGGGAGGGCGGGAGGGAGGGAGGGAGGGAGGTAGAGAGGTAGGGAGGAAGGAAGGAAGGAAGGAAGGGAGGGAGGTAGGTAGGTAGTGAGGGAGGGAGGGAGGGAGGTAGGGAGGAAGGAAGGAAGGGAGGGAGGGAGGGAGGGAGGGAGGGAGGGAGGGAGGGAGGGAGGGAGGGAGGGAGGGAGGGAGGGAGGGAGGGAGGGAAGGAAGGAGGGAGGGAGGGAAAGAGAGAGGGAGGTAGGGAGGAAGGAAGGAAGGAAGGAAGGAAGGGAGGGAGGAAGGAAGGAAGGAAGGAAGGAAGGAAGGAAGGAAGGAAGGAAGGAAGGAAGGAAGGAAGGAAGGAAGGAAGGAAAGAAAGAAGGAAGGAAGGAAGGAAGGAAGGAAGGAAGGAAGGAAGGAAGGAAGGAAGGAAGGAAGGAAGGAAGAAAGGAAAAGAAAGAGGAAAGAACGAAACAAATAAGAAAATAGGAAACTCTGTTACCTTGAGAAGCTATGTAATTAACTGGCTGGATTCCCTAAAAGGAATGCACAGAATGTTAAATTGTTATCATTTGCATAGAGCAAAAATCGAGCCTAAATGGTAGAGTGCGTTGTGCCTAAAAACATAAGTAAACCAGCAAAACTTACACTCATAAAACTTGCATTGATGTAGTCTTCATCTTCTCCTCCTGACAACACAACTCTTGAATGATCGTCTAGGAAGTAAGTGAAAAAATTGAAAAATAAAGTCAAAACATGTTAAGTTACCGTTCTAAAAAATGTAAAAGTAAACATTCCTTGCTAGATAGGTGAAAGAGGTTTTAATTATGAAGAGTACTTGGTAGAACAATAAACAAAATAGAACGACTTACAAGTTACGATATTTCCATATCTGTTTTTGTCCGCATTCGTTGGCTTCTTAGCAACGTCCCAAGAAGATGACTGACCAACAGGAAGCGCCTTTTTCGTACAAAAAATATTATTCGTGCGAAATAACTAGGTCTAAGTTGGTCTAAGCAAGTCGAACGAAAGATCTAAAGTCTTCTTAACACTACCACCATTACCACTATCACCATTACCACCACCATCATCACTACCACTATCATCACCACCACCACCATCGCCACCACCACCACCACAATCACCATCACCATCACTATCATCACCACCATCATCACCATCACCTCTATCACCATCACCATCACCTCTATCACCCTCACCATCACCATCACCACTATCATCATCACCACTATCACCATCATCACCACCACTATCACCATCTGGGAAATCTATTAAATTCATTATTAAACCCATCTCGTTACCTTAAACTCGTTTTGGAATGCAAGATTTTTATTTTTCTTCATATCTTTAACGTAGAAAAGAAAACGGGAAACCAATATTCCACTGTCTTCTTCCTCAACTTCCTTCACCTCTAAAGAAAAGAAATATTCAACTACTATTAACAACCGATAAAACAAAACGAAAATTGGATTTGATGAATGTCAAGTTGAAAACACTATACTCGTATTACTTCGTACCTTTTACATTCGAATACGGATCAGGCTGGGCTGGTGGTGCTTCCTTCTTTTTTATCTTTACTGGTCTAGCATACACATCTCCAGATGGAGCCTGAATAACAAATTAAGAAGTAATATATCTCAAACTCATTACAGTCAAAACGGAAATACCTTCAAAACTTCCCACTGTAGTTCGTTGCGTATTACTGTATTTGTGTAGCCGTTCTCGAAGCCTGAGAAAAATTTTGTTGAAGAATAGTTGAGAATAGTTTTAATAACGAAATACTGACGTTTCAAGCAGAGTCCTTCATCAGAGTTAAAAACTAGAGCGTAGGAGTCTAACGTTTCGAGCGAAGGCCCTTCATCACCACTATCACAGACGTTTCTCTCTGACGAAGGGCCTTCGCTCGAAACGTTAGACTCCTATACGTTCTCTGTTTCGGCAGTATATCTAACCTTACTATATTTCGATTGTTGTTTCAACACTGCCTACGCAGCACGCTACTTTTATTACTCTAGTTTTTACTCTGATGAAGGGCTCTGCTTGAAACGTCAGTATTTCGTTATTAAAACTATTCTCAGCAGTTTCCCATCTTTTTACTTTGCTCGATCTAAAACACTGGCTACACAACACTCTACTTTTTACTCTGATGAAGGACTCTGCTTGAAACGTCAGTATTTCCTTATCAAAACTATTCTCCGCTGTTTACCATCTTTTCACTTTGCTCTATCTAAAACACTGCCTACACAACACTCTAGTTTTTACTCTGATGAAGGACTCTGCCTGATACGTCAGTATTTCGTTATTAAAACCATTCGGCTCAGCAGTTTACCATCTTTTCACTTTGCTCTATCTAAAACACTGCCTATTCTAGTTTTTTAAATAAACAAAAACTAAGTTGGGCATTTTCAAAAGAGTTTGCTGGACTTGACGTCATGAACCATAGCCAATTAAAGCATACAAAACAAGAAAACTGACCAATCACAGCGTGAGGTAGAGTACAAGAGTAGTACCTTAAAAGCTTTTACGACTGGTTTATCTTCAGCTGATGGAGCTGGCATATCTTGCAGTGATATTTGCTCAGGAGTGTCATTCTCGTGACTAGTTGACGGTTGACAGGTTACTCGCTTCTCTGCTTCATCAATGGAGTTATTATTCCCGCCTCGTCTTTGTCTAGAGTGATGGATAGAGAGTATATAAAGATCAGTAACACCACCAACTGTAACAACAACAACAACAACAACAACAACAACAACAACAACAACAACAACAACAACAACAACAACAACAACAACAACGACAACAACAATTTTATAACATAGATGTAATATAACGTCGTTTCTGATTGGCTACCGTGCGTGCTCCATTTAACAATTAGACAACGAGGCCGAGTTTTCTATGAGCTGCTCATAGAAAACGAGGACGAGTTGTCTAATTGTTTTAGTATCAACCATAAACAACTTTTCTTTAACGCAAAGAAGTCTTATCAAACATTGTTCTAAATGTTCAGATAGTTTTACCTTTTTGTTTGCACAAGTCTCCCCATACATATAAATGCAGAGCAGTTCGATGGCGTATGGTAAACAATCGCTCACAAAACACAAGATTGTAACTACTTTGCTTCAAATTTGGTGTAGATATACTCCATAGGCATAAGCGAATTCATTTTCTTATTCGAAAATGTCAAACTGAATATATTTCCATTACTTTCGACCCAATGTTTTCTTCACTCGTACAAAAATTTTAGCAGACGCCATGTTTGATTTTTTAGCCTAGTTTCCAGGTTTTGCTTGCGGCGTGAATATGCCGTGGCTTCTGATTGGTCAGAATAGGAGTATTCCAGCTATAAGAAGGTTTATCATTGGATAACGCTACCATGGTCTATCACAAATAGACAATGGTAGCTCAACCAATCAGAAAGCCGGATTTGTAATAGACCACGAGTTGGTTGATAATAAAACTCGATGGAGCACGGCGATTTCAAATGTAATGAGAAACTCATTTTTAATCAGCGAAATAAATATTGTTTTGAGTCTGATTCTCTGTTATAAAAGAAATGATTCATAGGAAATGGTTCATGGTTTGGTGTGCTCCATCGAGTTATGGATGCACGCGGGAAGTTTGGAGAGCACGAAAAAAGCGTAATAGTTGATCGAGGCGTAGCCAAGAACAACTCTAGATTTTCCAGTGCTCTCCCAACTTCCCAAGTGCATTAATAACTCAATGGAGCACGCCAAATTAAATATTAATAATACTTGTAGCAATAATATGACAACGATAATGATTAATATATAATATGAAGTTACCTAATAATTAACAATACAATCAGTGTAACGAGCACAACTATCAACACAGCTCCTCCAATAGCAGCGCCAATAAGTGCTAAAAAACATTTCAAACATGTAATTAACATGTAAAACATTGAAAGAGTTCGGATCATGATAGCGTACGAGTGTTGTTGAGTACTCAATTTTGAACTTTAATTTTAGAATTCTGTAGCAATAAATTGTTGTACCTGTACTACTGCTGCCAGTATCAACACCCTCGCTACGTCCGCCACCACCATCATTATCACCACCACCACCACCACGATCATCACCACCATCACCACCACCACCACCACCATCATCACCACCACGATCAACAACACCATCATCACCTTCCTCCTTTCCAGTCCGTTGCACAATAGGCGTGGTCGTTGCAGTGGGATATATTACATCTTTGGTAGTATCCATACTAGTGGCAGGAGCAGAGCCTGTTTTAACAACATTCATCCAGCTTGAGTTATACTGCGCGCCCTAAATAAATAAATGCAAACACAATTATTAGAATGAACATTCCATACATTTTATCACAGTCAGTTAAGTTATAAAAAGCTCAGTGATCACACTCTTTCAGTTCTTTCAGTCATTGATATAGAGCACCCACAGTCCAGTTATATATAGGTCAGTGATCACTCTCTTTCAGTCATTGATCTAGAGCACCCACAGTCCAGTTATATATAGGTCAGTGATCACCCTCTTTCAGTCATTGATATAGGGCACCCACAGTCCAATTAGGATAGTGGCCACTTACGTCAGTTCGAAATATTCTTTGAAATACCGAGTAGTAAGATTCAGGTTCCAGTTTTGCATTAAACCGACCGTACCATTTGCCATCTCCAACCGTGAACTTCAGGTGGGTATTTACGTAGGTTTTGTTGAGCTCTGCTGCTATGTATAATTTCGTAGGCAATTTATTATTAGAATACATTATTACAACGATTTGAACATAACTAGAAATAAAAAAATATAACAATAATATGTTAACTTAGCTAGTTTAATGTAAGTTTAATGACTTGAGTCTACACCAACACACACACACACCAACACCAACACCGACACCAACACCGACACCGACACAGACACCAACACCAACACCGACACCAACACCAACACCGACACCAACACCGACACCGACACCGACACAGACACAGACACAGACACAGACACAGACACAGACACAGACACAGACACAGACACATACACAGACACAGACACAGACACAGACACAGACACAGACACAGACACAGACACAGACACAGACACAGACACAGACACAGACACAGACACAGACGCCGACACAGACACAGACACCGACACAGACACAGACACCAACACAGACACAGACACAGACACCAACACAGACACAGACACCAACACAGACACCAACACAGAAACCAACACAGACACCAAACACAGACACCAACACAGACAAAAACACAGACACCAACACAGACACCAACACAGACACCAACACAGACACCAACACAGACACCAACACAGACACCAAAAAAACAAACCAACACAGACACCAACACAGACACCAACACAGACACCAACACAGACACCAACACACACACCAACACAGACACCAAACACAGACACCAACACAGACACCAACACAGACACCAACACAGACACCAACACCAACACAGACACCAACACAGACACCAACACAGACACCAACACACACACCAACACAGACACCAAACACAGACACCAACACACACACCAACACAGACACCAACACACACACCAACACACACACCAACACACACACCAACACAGACACAGACACCAACACAGACACAGACACAGACACAGACACAGACACCAACACAGACACAGACACCAACACAGACACCAGCACAGACACCAACACAGACACCAACACAGACACCAACACAGACACCAACACAGACACCAAACACAGACACCAAACACAGACACCAACACAGACACCAACACAGACACCAACACAGACACCAACACAGACACCAACACAGACACCAACACAGACACCAACACAGACACCAACACAGACACCAACACAGACACCAACACAGACACCAACACAGACACCAACACAGACACCAACACAGACACCAACACAGACACCAACACAGACACCAACACAGACACCAACACAGACACCAACACAGACACCAACACAGACACCAACACAGACACCAACACAGACACCAACACAGACACCAACACAGACACCAACACAGACACCAAACACAGACACCAAACACAGACACCAACACAGACACCAACACAGACACCAACACAGACACCAACACAGACACCAACACAGACACCAACACAGACACCAACACAGACACCAACACAGACACCAACACAGACACCAACACAGACACCAACACAGACACCAACACAGACACCAACACAGACACCAACACAGACACCAACACAGACACCAACACAGACACCAACACAGACACCAACACAGACACCAACACAGACACCAACACAGACACCAACACAGACACCAACACAGACACCAACACAGACACCAACACAGACACCAACACAGACACCAACACAGACACCAACACAGACACCAACACAGACACCAACACAGACACCAACACAGACACCAACACAGACACCATCACAGACACCAACACAGACACCAACACAGACACCAACACACACACCAACACAGACACCAACACACACACCAACACACACACCAACACAGACACAGACACCAACACAGACACCAACACAGACACAGACACCAACACACACACCAACACAGACACAGACACCAACACAGACACAGACACCAACACAGACACCAACACAGACACCAACACAGACACCAACACAGACACCAACACAGACACCAAACACAGACACCAACACAGACACCAACACAGACACCAACACAGACACCAACACAGACACCAACACAGACACCAACACAGACACCAACACAGACACCAACACAGACACCAACACAGACACCAACACAGACACCAACACAGACACCAACACAGACACCAACACAGACACCAACACAGACACCAACACAGACACCAACACAGACACCAACACAGACACCAACACAGACACCAACACAGACACCAACACAGACACCAACACAGACACCAACACAGACACCAACACAGACACCAACACAGACACCAACACAGACACCAACACAGACACCAACACAGACACCAACACAGACACCAACACAGACACCAACACAGACACCAACACAGACACCAACACAGACACCAACACAGACATCAACACAGACACAGACACCAACACAGACACAGACACCAACACAGACACAGACACCAACACAGACACAGACACCAACACAGACACCAACACAGACACCAACACAGACACCAACACAGACACCAACACAGACACCAACACAGAAACCAACACAGACACCAACACAGACACCAACACAGACACCAACACAGACACCAACACAGACACCAACACAGACACCAACACAGACACCAACACAGACACCAACACAGACACACATACCACCGACACAGACAGACACCAACACAGACACCAAGACCAACACAGACACAGACACCAACACAGACACAGACACAACAGACACCAACACAGACACAGACACAGACACCAACACAGACACAGACACAGACACAGACACAGACACAGACACAGACACAGACACAGACACAGATACAGATACAGACACCAACACAGACACAGACATAGACACCAACACAGACACAGACACCAACACAGACACAGACACAGACACCAACACAGACACAGACACCAACACAGACACCAACACAGAAACCAACACAGACACCAAACACAGACACCAACACAGACAAAAACACAGACACCAACACAGACACCAACACAGACACCAACACAGACACCAACACAGACACCAACACAGACACCAACACAGACACCAAAAAAAACAAACCAACACAGACACCAACACAGACACCAACACAGACACCAACACAGACACCAACACACACACCAACACAGACAACAAACACAGACACCAACACAGACACCAACACAGACACCAACACAGACACCAACACCAACACAGACACCAACACAGACACCAACACAGACACCAACACACACACCAACACAGACACCAAACACAGACACCAACACACACACCAACACAGACACCAACACACACACCAACACACACACCAACACACACACCAACACACACACCAACACAGACACAGACACCAACACAGACACAGACACAGACACAGACACCAACACAGACACAGACACCAACACAGACACCAGCACAGACACCAACACAGACACCAACACAGACACCAACACAGACACCAACACAGACACCAACACAGACACCAACACAGACACCAACACAGACACCAACACAGACACCAACACAGACACCAACACAGACACCAACACAGACACCAACACAGACACCAACACAGACACCAACACAGACACCAACACAGATACCAACACAGACACCAACACAGACACCAACACAGACACCAACACAGACACCAACACAGACACCAACACAGACACCAACACAGACACCAACACAGACACCAACACAGACACCAACACAGACACCAACACAGACACCAACACAGACACCAACACAGACACCAACACAGACACCAACACAGACACCAACACAGACACCAACACAGACACCAACACAGACACCAACACAGACACCAACACAGACACCAACACAGACACCAACACAGACACCAACACAGACACCAACACAGACACCAACACAGACACCAACACAGACACCAACACAGACACCAACACAGACACCAACACAGACACCAACACAGACACCAACACAGACACCAACACAGACGCCAACACAGACACCATCACAGACACCAACACAGACACCAACACAGACACCAACACAGACACCAACACACACACCAACACAGACACCAACACACACACCAACACACACACCAACACAGACACAGACACCAACACAGACACCAACACAGACACAGACACCAACACACACACCAACACACACACCAACACAGACACAGACACCAACACCAACACCAACACAGACACCAACACAGACACCAACACAGACACCAACACAGACACCAACACAGACACCAACACAGACACCAAACACAGACACCAACACAGACACCAACACAGACACCAACACAGACACCAACACAGACACCAACACAGACACCAACACAGACACCAACACAGACACCAACACAGACACCAACACAGACACCAACACAGACACCAACACAGACACCAACACAGACACCAACACAGACACCAACACAGACACCAACACAGACACCAACACAGACACCAACACAGACACCAACACAGACACCAACACAGACACCAACACAGACACCAACACAGACACCAACACAGACACCAACACAGACACCAACACAGACACCAACACAGACACCAACACAGACACCAACACAGACACCAACACAGACACCAACACAGACACCAACACAGACACCAACACAGACACCAACACAGACACCAACACAGACACCAACACAGACACCAACACAGACACCAACACAGACATCAACACAGACACAGACACCAACACAGACACAGACACCAACACAGACACCGACACCAACACAGACACAGACACCAACACAGACACCAACACAGACACCAACACAGACACCAACACAGACACCAACACAGACACCAACACAGACACCAACACAGACACCAACACAGACACCAACACAGACACCAACACAGACACCAACACAGACACCAACACAGACACCAACACAGACACCAACACAGACACCAACACAGACACCAACACAGACACCAACACAGACACCAACACAGACACCAACACAGACACCAACACAGACACACATACCACCGACACAGACAGACACCAACACAGACACCAAGACCAACACAGACACAGACACCAACACAGACACAGACACAACAGACACCAACACAGACACAGACACAGACACCAACACAGACACAGACACAGACACAGACACAGACACAGACACAGACACAGACACAGACACAGACACAGACACAGACACAGACACAGACACAGACACAGACACAGATACAGATACAGACACCAACACAGACACAGACATAGACACCAACACAGACACAAACACAAACACAGACACCAACACAGACACAGACACAGACACAGATACAGATACAGACACCAACACAGACACAGACACCAACACAGACACAGATGCAGACACAGACACCAACACAGACACAGACACAGACACAGACACAGACACAGACACAGACACAGACACAGACACAGACACAGACACAGACACCAACACCGACACAGACAGATACAGACACAGACACCAACACAGTCTAACTGAGAACATTAAACTGACCTGTCGTCGTTTTGAAGTTCAGCCAAAACTATTTCAAAACTATTATGTGAAACAGTATTTCCAGAACGTCTGGGTGCAACTAAAGTATGTAAAAAGAGAAAATATTAACTACTTAATAACCGAGAGTGAGGTCTTTACGGTAAAATATCAAACAGAGGTCTTGCTGTATTGACCGAGCGATAGGTTAATACGTTCAAGACCGAGGTTTAATATTTTATAGTTTATTATATGGCACTTTTTATTATAAAACCAATCCTGTATTTCTTGGTCTTCGCTTCCTTTAACTTCGTCAAAACACCGAACTAGCGTTATTTTCTGTTGTTTCTTTCTCGTCTGGATACAAGAATTTACTTGGTAATGTTCATTGTCATTTATTTCATTAATTTTCGTCGTTTTACAGCAATAACTTTCTTATTAGGATTTTTTTGCTTGTTTCCAATCGTAAGGCATTAAAGGGCATCTATACGTTTCCAGTTCCAGGTTATTCTATCTTCCGTTAAAGTCAGAAAAGTTCAATCTAAAACCGAAAACCGAAGAAATAATTGAAACCAGTTACTCGGTTCCACTTTTATGAACTGTCTAAGTTTGAGTTTTTGCTCCTTTTGCTGAACTCGTGTGAACGACGACCGCGTCGAAATAAAGACTGGTACTAGTACCTTGTGATGTCATACCGGTAACAAACAAGAAGGTGATTGGTGGGTTTTACCGGTATGACGTCAAAGACAATAGAGTACCCATTCTCCTAGAAACGCGGTCATGCTTCAAAAGGACCTAAGATAACTTGTTTCCTTTACCTCGAAATTCATATTTTTATTTACTTTTGCTAAGTTAGATGATAACCCTTTCAGAATAAAATATAACTTCAAAAGGTTTAGTTGACCTTTAACAATTTTCATAATGCCCGCGGGCATTACGGAGAAATCTTGCCACGTCAGCAACCAAAGACAGCGCGTGATTTCATCGAAAGTAATACGTGCCATATAATAAGTATAGGTTAGTTACCGAACCCGAGGTTGCCTAACAAAGCTGAGATACTGAGTTCGTTATCACAAAGTTTGTCTGAAAAAAGCACTTCAGTCACGATGATAAATTCTTTATCACATTCGAGACCATTGATTAACGCTTATTTTCCCAACCACGCATAAATCAAGTTAATTGCCCTGGGCTAATATATATCAGCCCGGGGCATTAATATACACTTGTTGACTGGCGCCGAGGGAAACATCGAGTTTTACGGACCCGAAGGCTTCAATGTCACCCGAGGGCTTTAGCCCGAGGGTGACATTGAAGCCTGAGGGACCGTAAAACTCGATGTTTCTCGAGGCAAAAGTCAACAAGCGTTTTGTTATATACCAAAGACTTTTAAAATACAAAATACCAAACTGACTCGAAACTTGTAAAAGGCAAAAAGACTTACCAAAACACTTCGAAACTTGTAAAAGGCAAAAAGACTTACCAAAACACTTTGACTTTGTCTTCGTACTTCAATTCAACTGAACAAATACACAAACTCAACAAGTACAAAGAACAGCTTTAAATTTATCCAGATTTTCTTCAGACCTTCTTTGAAGATATATATATGTTATTTACAGGCTGGGAGGTCCGTATAGAAAAATATTTGCCCGAGGTCTTAAAAAAGGCCCGAGGTCGTAGGCCGAGGGACATTTTTGTGACCGAGAGCAAATATTTTTCTATACGGACCGACCAAAACGGTAAATAACTTATTTATTTTTTTGTTACATAATTAGAGAAATTAACATAATTGAATTAAGTTGCGTAATCGAGATGACGTTCACGTGATATTCAAAAGTCCAAAGTTTATCGTTCGAGAGTAAACAACTGCCGACATGCAGTCTTACAGGGAAGCTTGGAACCTTTTCTGTCATAAAAAAAACATTCAAAACTCGGAGATCTAGTTACGAAGGGAAGTCCAAGTGTTTTTAAGGTTTAGTTGATAAAGATTCTTCGTCCTTCTTCTTCGTCGCTTGCTCGTTTTTGGCTGTTCGCTTGGAAAGTCGCTTTCAGTATTTGGCTGACTGCATGAAAATTGAAAGTATGGTCCTCGAGTTTGAACACGAAAATGCTTGTCAGTAAGCCATTTGTAATTTCAAGTTTCAAGAACATGAGACGATGAGGTTGGCATGTGGAAAATGTTTGGCTAAAAGGTAAAAGACTTGTAGCGGTTTTGTTGAGTATAACGGTTGGATAACAGAAGAAAGACAGTTTAGTGTCAAAAGGTTTCACTGAGCTTTTCTATCTTAATCTCGTGGTATGATCTTTTATATAAATTTCTATATAGTTTCATTTAGTGATTCAAAATACTGTGTTCACAAGTTTATGTATGTTTTTCCTACCGTTTTAAACTGTTTTCTTTATAAATGTCAACTCGTAAAGTTTGCTTTGTCACAGTTTTTCCAGCGTTAAACGTCTTTTAAAATTCGCTGTTTACACATGAAGTTGTCAAAACCATTTGGATAATAAAACTCATTTGCATCCCCGTAGCTCTCTGTTGAATTTATTTTTTCGGTGGCAAGCGAAATAGTTATGAAAATCGGTCAATTTTAAATGAATTTTAAAATTAAATTTAGGATTCCGTGACCGTGGTCAGATATCGTAAAAAACTGCCCGCTCACGCAGTCAATCAAATTGCAGCATTACCTAGGATTCCGCCCGCTCACGATTAATAAGAAAATAAGTATAGATATTCTTTCCTTTGGAAAATGGACTATTTCGTACCAAACAAGCTCGAAACAGCTCTTGTTTTCAAAATGTTCCGAAACGTCCAATAGGATTTCATCTTTGGCAAACGAAAGTCTTTGGTATATAACAACTTCATTTGTTATATACCAAAGACTTTTGTTTGCCAGAGATGAAATCCTATTGGTCAAATCATGGTCACGTGTTGTTCAACAAACTCAATGTTTCTTTCTGTCGAGGGAAACATTGCACTGTTTCCTTCTGACGTCAACAATGAAAAAGGAAACAGTGCAATGTTTCCCTCTGACGTCAGCTTTAATCATGCGTTGTTCACGTGAATACACAATGATTATTGCATCAGATCAAGAACTTTGGACTTTTCGGAACATTTTGAAAACAAGAGCTGTTTCGAGCTTGTTCGGTACGAAATAGTCCATTTTCCAAAGGAAAGAATATCTATACATATCTTCAAAGAAGGTCTGAAGAGAATCTGGATAAATTTAAAGCTGTTCTTTGTACTTGTCGAGTCTGGTGTATTTGTTCAGTTGAATTGAAATACGAAGACAAAGTCAAAGTGTTTTGGTAAGTCTTTCTGCCTTTTACAAGTTTCGAAGTGTTTTGGTAAGTCTTTTTGCCTTTTACAAGTTTCGAGTCAGTTTGGTATTTTGTATTTTAAAAGTCTTTGGTATATAACAAAACGCTTGTTGACTTTTGCCTTGAGAAACATCGAGTTTTTCGGTCCTTCAGGCTTCAATGTCACCCTCGGGCTAAAGCCCTTCAACAAGATTGAAGCCTTCGGGTCCGTAAAACTCGATGTTTCCCTCCGCGCCAGTCAACAAGTGTATATTATGCGTGGTTTGGAGTAATTATTATAAATAAACAACCACGGTACGTCAAAGAAAACCGAGTTGATCATGAACTAATATGAAATAATAACAATAACAAAACAAAATACAAAGAGCTAAGATCAAGACATCGTAAAACTCAAGTCTCAAAAACTTTATTCTAAATTATTATTTACCTGCACGTGTTATCCCAGTTTGGGTTTTACTGAAGTTACCAATCCCTCCGTCGCAGCTGTGAGAAGCAACATTAATAAAATACTTTGTTGATGGTTCAAGGTTGTCGAGTTGAGCAATAGACGAGGAGACGTTAACATTCTTACAATTCCCTTCCTTTGTTGGAGTTTTCCAACATATAGAGTATCCGTTTATTGCATATTTGTTTCTTCCAGGCTCAGTCCAAGTAACGTTTAGCGTTGTTGGACTCACAGCATGGACAGTAACAGAAGTTGGGGCAGCTAGAAATAAAACGAAAACATAATATTTACATAGTTTTTGAGGTGTTAGTGCTTAGCACACGTGCTTTACAGCTCTGCAACCTGGGTTCAATTCTTGTTTTATGCAGTTATCAAATTAATATTTCACTTCGGTCACATGTGAGAAGAGTGCTTCCAGTTTAACTCTATCCAACACCACAGGTTTCCCCGCGGGTACTCTGGTTTCCTCGTTAGTTTAGCTTACTCTACTTTTCTCCTGTAGTAACACTGGGTCAATGAGGGATTGTCCTTACTGGACCTCTAGAGAGAACAGTTTAGATATGACTGATAGAGTTATCCAGTATAAATAAAGTTAGTTTAGTTTACTCTGGTTTCCTTCTGTAGTAACACTGGATCAATGAGGGATGGTCCTTACTGGTCCTCTAGAGAGAACAGTTTAGATATGACTGATAGAGTTATCCAGTATAAATAAAGTTAGTTTAGTTTACTCTGGTTTCCTTCTGTAGTAACACTGGATCAATGAGGGATGGTTCTTACTGGACCTCTAAAGAGAACAGTTTAGATATGACTGAAAGAGCTATCCAGTATAAATAAAGTTAGTTTAGTTTACTCCGGTTTTCTTCTGTAGTAACACTGGATCAATGAAGGATTGTCCTTACTGGTCCTCTAGAAAGAACAGTTTAGATATGACTGATAGAGTTATCCAGTATAAATAAAGTTAGTTTAGTTTACTCTGGTTTCCTTCTGTAATAACACTGGATCAATAAGGGATGGTCCTTACTGGTCCTCTAGAGAGAACAGTTTAGATATGACTGATAGAGTTATCCAGTATCAATAAAGTTAGTTTAGTTTACTCTGGTTTCCTTCTGTAGTAACACTGGATCAATGAGGGATGGTCCTTACTGGACCTCTAGAGAGAACAGTTTAGATATGACGGATAGAGCTATCCAGTATAAATAAAGTTAGTTTAGTTTACTCTGGGTTTTTTCTGTAGTAACAGTGGATCAATGAAGGATGGTCCTTACTGGTCCTCTAGAGAGAACAGTTTAGATATGACTGATAGAGTTATCCAGTATAAATAAAGTTAGTTTAGTTTACTCTGGTTTCCTTCTGTAGTAACACTGGATCAATGAGGGATGGTCGTTACTGGACCTATAGAGAGAACAGTTTAGATATGTTTAAAAATGCTAGAAGCGCGACCAGGATTAAACATATTAAAGTTTGAAACGTTCTCTGGTCAAAGATATTTATTTCTAACAAGCTTTCGGCTGCCAGTCTGCAGCCTTCGACGGGTTAACACTAATGAGATAAAATAATTACTCTTACGGTTGATGATTACACACTACGCCTACAGCTACGGTTTACAATTACATTACAGTGACAACACAGAGATAAATAGTTCCGCCTACATATAACACTATACTCTACTTTTTAAGTAAAAACCGGTATTGTTCTGGCAAATGTTTTGCATTATTATCTGCATTGGTGGTGGTTGCAGTATGCCATGATTCTAATGTTCCTCTGTGGCGATAGTTTGCCCTGTCAATAACTTTGCTGTTTCAATCATCAAAAAACATGCGCTAACCACTTTCCACGAATTACTGAACTCCATTGACCCACACATAAACTTTACTGTAGAACAGGAACACGACGGACAACTCTCTTTTTTAGACACTTTAGTTACACGCAACCACGGATCTCTTATCACAAACGTTTACCGTAAACCTCCACACACTGACAAATATTTAGATTGCAACTCACACCATGATAAACAACATAAGACAAGCACAGCACAAACACTCTTACATCGGGCAGCGACACTACCTAATACCGACGAAGGTAAGCAAGAGGAACGCAAACACGTTATTGACGCCTTGATGACGAATGGGTATCCCAGGAAGTTCCTGGCCGAGGTTGAAAGGAAACGTGTTTTGACACAAGAAACGACACCATCACCGGAAAAGTTAGTCCGCATGTTCTTTGAGAGAGTGGAACCCAAAACGAACGACTACGCTGTCATACCCTACATCAAAGGCCTTACGGAACCCCTTAAACGACTCTTGAAACCATACGACATTAAAGTTACAACAAAACCTCTACGCACGCTTCAACAAATGCTGCCTTCACCCAAAGACCGACCATCCGAAGAAAAACAAACGAACGTTGTCTACCAAATCAATTGCGCAGATTGCTCGTGGAGCTACATTGGAGAGACAGGCAGAGCTTTGGTGACGAGGAAAAAAGAACATATGAGAAATGTTGAAAAATACAAAGCCGGTTCAAATATAGCAAAACATGCTTGGATTAACGACCACGCAATTGACTTTAAAAACAGCAAAATTATTGGCAGGGCAAACTATCGCCACAGAGGAACATTAGAATCATGGCATACTGCAACCACCACCAATGCAGATAATAATGCAAAATATTTGCCAGAACAATACCGATTTTTACTTAAAAAGTAGAGTATAGTGTTATATGTAGGCGGAACTATTTATCTCTGTGTTGTCACTGTAATGTAATTGTAAACCGTAGCTGTAGGCGTAGTGTGTAATCATCAACCGTAAGAGTAATTTTTTATCTCATTAGTGTTAACCCATCGAAGGCTGCAGACTGGCAGCCGAAAGCTTGTTAGAAATAAATATCTTTGACCAGAGAACGTTTCAAACTTTAATAAGTTTAGATATGACTGACAGAGTTATCCAGTATAAATAAAGTTAGTTTAGTTTACTCTGATTTCCTTCTCTAGTAACACTGGATCAATGAAGGATGGTTCTTACTGGACCTCTAGAGAGAACAGTTGAGATATGACTGATAAAGTTATCCAATATAAATAAAGTTAGTTTAGTTTACTCTGGTTTCCTTCTGTAGTAACACTGGATCAATGAAGGATGGTCCTTACTGGACCTCTAGGATTTAGAAGCTGCATGGCAGTGAAAACAGTAAGTCGTTTTACGCGTATAACAGCGGAACGCTGGCTACCAAAGGTTACACATTACCTGGCCTTGTAGTTCTTTTGCAGGCAAACCGGACGAGCAAAGTCTCCTCAATGCTTGTGAAACAATCATGGTTAAAAAATTCTTGATCAGCAGAATAAAATCGACACGTAGTTCCTCCGTTGCATTTTTCTTGCATGATATTGGTTATGTTTTTTGTGGTACAATATGTCTTCGCTGCATCAAATACAGCTGGAATTCCTTTACCATGTAGTACGCCATAGTTGGCCCATGTAACTTGAATGGCGTAGTCTGTTGCACAGTTAATAGTTCTTATTCCGTTCCATTGGTTAAATCTATACTGATAAACTAAAAAGATGCAATAAAGAATGGAAGTTAAAACAAAACAAAAGAGAAGTAATTCAATCCAAACAGAGACAATTTCTCTTTTATCTAGAATTCTCGTCAGTTGTTGTTTCAGACAATGCAAAAAATAAAGAATTATAAAACAAATTCAGCTTACCATATGTAAGGTGTTGGCAATTCTCGTTACTAGTACAAAGTGTCTTAGGAAGTTTGACTGATTCGTTTTCTTTGGGTTCAGAAGAATCAAAACCTCCTATGCAAACATCTAAAAAACTTCTTGCGTAATAATATTCCAAGTTTCCGTTATCACCTATTTTGAATTTTATGTTCTTAAAATAGTGTGTACATTGGTTGTTCATTCCCAGAATAAGGTCCCCGTTATCTTTGGGATCAGCTCGTTTTCCACTTCGTGGTAAAATACATAGTCCAGAAGCTATGTGAAATGTTGGATAATCATTGGATACTAGGAAGACAGCGTTTCTACTGCTACACTTTGACGACCAGATCAACAAAGTGCCATTCTCAGTTCGACCATCTTTAGGATAAACACAAAAGCCATTGGAATGTTGGATAAGACCACCAGCAGCGTCTAGAAAGTTAGAAATAGATTGATGTACGTATTCTTAGTTTGCACTGTTTGAGAAACTTTAACAAAAGAATCTCATTAGCCGAATAAGAAGTGACTTTTTAAGGTGGCTCCATACAGTTTCTTGAAAAATGGAAAATACAAGTTTCAGAGTCCAAAACACGTGCATAAACAATTCGGAAAAAGAATAAAACTAAATGTTATGCATAGTTAAACATTCTGACAATCAAAATCTGTTATCAAATAAATAACAACAGTTGTTGCTATGGCAACAATGACGTTTCAAAATGCCTGCCAATTATCTTTCAAACTAATTTAATTCGAAAAAAACTTTGGTGATCCCCATATTTTTTTTCATTAAAACTTTTCTTGAAATATGAGTAATCAATAGGCCGATTTAAAAAAAATTCTGTTGAACGAATACATTTTTTTCTGGAAAAATAATGTTTGTTAATTTTTAAAAAATTTGGATATACAGAATTTTTTTTAAATCGGCCTATTGATTACTCATACTTCAAGAAAAGTTTTAACGAAAAAAAAATTGGGGTCACCAAAGTTTTTTTCGAATTAAATTAGTTTGAAGGATAATTGGCAGACATTTTGAAACGTCATTGTTGCCATAGCAACAACTGTTGCTATTTATGTGGCAACATATTTTGATTGTCAGAATGTGTAACTATGCATAACATTTAGTTTTATTCTTTTTCCGAATTGTTTATGCGCGTGTTTTGGACTCGCAAACTTGTGTTTTCCATTTTTCAAGAAACTGTATGGAGCCACCTTAATACACTTTACTATAAAAATCTTCGATAAAAGGTTACTTAAGGTCTTCGAATAGGTTTGCAGGGTCATTTCTGATAAGCGCTCTCAATTCGTCAGAATTTATGCCACAAAAATAAAATAGATATAGTTTGAAAGCTCTTAATTTGTACAATACAATGGTGTCTTTGGTTTCGCGATAAACACAAACCAACAATAGTTGTGAATTTTAAAATTAAAACCAGAGGGCTTCACTCGGGGCGACTCAAGTAAAAAGCGTTTTATTTTGTTCAAAATCTTTCTTTGTAGTTTGATTCCGAGATAAATCCCAGCAAAACGGCGTCAGCGTTCTTTTTTATGTCGAGTTTTGCCGATTTTATTGACGACCAAAGTTTAAAATGCTGTTTTTCGACCAACATTCGGACAAAATAAGTTAAAAATTCGAAACCAAGCAATAAATAAAAAAACGCTAACAGTGTTTTGCTGGACATTTATCTCGGAATCGAACTGCGAAAACATTTTCTGAACAAAATAAAACACTTTGTTCTTAAGTCGCCCCGAGTGAAGCCCTCTGGTTTTCATTAAAAAATTCACAACTATTAACGGTTGTGTTTATCGCGAAACCAAAGACACCATTGTATTCTACAAATTCATAGCTTTCTAACGATATCTATTTTATTTTTGTTGCATAAACTCTGACGAATAGACGAGTTCAAGGTTACGGACGCCATATTGAAAAGGGGGCAAAGAGTCTGGGGCGAGCGCGGTTAAAGGGGGCAAACGCCATATATTTTCATATGTAAACTTCACGATTTTTGATCAGTGGGTGAATGGTTTACGCTTGTTTTGAACGATTTCAGGTCCGTATCGCTTTGTAACTTTTGTAATACTTCAAGGAAACATAGAAAAAGCTTTGTATGTTATTTTGGAAGGCTTGAAGGATTCTAAAAGAAATCGCGATGGTTTGTTGAGGAATTGTATGTACACGCGCCTATTGATACAGAGCGAGGAGCGATGAACAAGCCAATTTACGAGCAGGTATTCTAAATGTTAGTGATAGATTGCACTTTTAAGGACGTGAACTGAACCTAGAGAGTCTAGAATAATATTTTCATGACCAAATCAGTGAAGCGCTCGCATACAATTCCTCAACAAACCATCGCGATTTCTTTTAGAATCCTCCAAGCCTTCCAAAATAACATACAAAGCTTTCCCTACGTTTCCTTGAAGTATTACAGAAATTACAAAAAGGTTACGGACCCGAAATCGTTCAAAACAAGCGTAAACCATTCACCCACTGATCAAAAATCGTGAAGTTTACATATGAAAATATAAGGCGTTTGCCCCCTTTGACCGCGCTCGCCCCAGACTCTTTGCCCCCAGTTTCGTGTATTGAGAAAGTGCCAAGGGAAATTTGATTGCCTCGTGTATGAAATGTTGTTCATAAAACAACTTAATCCTAATTTAAATACACAATCTGACTCTATTCGTGCGAAACTCTTTGTTTAAGGTCTTCGTTCAGGTTTGCAAGGTCATTTCTGTAAAACGCTCTCAATAGACGAGTTCAAGGTTACGGACGCCATATTGAAAAGGGCTTTCTTTAAGGAGGCTTTTGTCCCCATGGGTTTCCATAAGATGTTTCCCAATCGCCGAGGTCTTGTATTCAACTATACGTTGGTGAAGATGTTGAGCTGTACATAGCCAACATAATCTGCATCACACAGATCACAGATGAAAATAGATATACAATACTTTCATTAGCAGCTATTGTATTTGGAGTATGTTTTCATTTAAACAGCCGTCTCTTAGTCTTTGTCTTCCAAATTTCAAGGAAGTGATTTCAAACCATCAATTCTTCCCTGCAGAAGTTAGGCTTGATTTCCAGTAAGGAAAATAGGAAGAAAAACGGCATGTATATTACAAATTTATGACAATCGTTGCTGTGAAAAGTAACTAGTTAAAGTCTACCTTTACTTGGGAAGTAGCATTTGGGACGCTTGGTAGTTGCGTCTCGAACTGAAGCATCGTAGCAGCAGTTTATTGATTCACACTGGTCTTTACTTTTGATATTATAACCACATTTAAACCTCTCTGATTCAGGTATATTACACGAAGACACTAAAAAACAGAAAAATTTTTCAAAATATGTCATGTTTACCAACTCCATTTATACACTAATCCGTAGTCTCTATGTGTGTTTTTATCGGTTGTTGTTCATGAGCTATTAGAGGAATAACACACTGATCATTTCAAATCACGTCACATAACTTGATTTATCTCATTCCTGTTTGAGGGCTTTCCCGGAGGTGAATAAAATCGTCTGGCGTTAGCCAGAATAAAATACTAAAGACCAATTCGGACAGGAAATAGTTCTAGAGATAGTTTATAACTCATTCCTGTCCGAGGGCTTTCCCAGAGGTGAATAAAATCGTCTGGCGTTAGCCAGAATAAAATACTAAAGACCGATTCGGACAGGAAAGAGTTAGAGAGATAGCTTTTAGAGAGATAGTTTATAACTCATTCCTGTCCGAGGGCTTTCCCTGCAGAGGTGAATAAAATCGTCTGGCGTTAGCGCCAGAATAAAATACTAAAGACCGATTCGGACAGGAAAGGGTTAGAGAGATAATTTATAACTCATTCCTGTCCGAGGGCTTCCCCACAGGTGAATAAAATCGTCTGGCTAGAATAAAATATTAAAGACCAATTCGGAAAGGAAAGCGTTAGAGAGATAGTTTATAAAGAGATAGTTAACTTAAAACTCATTCCTGTCGGAGGACTTCCCCAGAGGTGAATAAAATCGTCTGGCGTTAGCCAGAATAAAATGCTAAAGACCGATTCGGACAGGAAGAGTTTTAGAGAGATAGTTTTTAATCTTTTTCTATAAGCCCAAATCCTGTAAGATAGACCCACCGCTCCATCAAAATACTGCCTACTCAAAAAAAGATTTCTGAGTTTCCAAGCGGAACTCAAACGTTAGGGACTGTTCATATGAGGCGGGCTAGCACGGTTACCGGGTTGATTTTAAGTCACGAAAATCTTTCTATGACTGCAAAAAAGAATTAGAATACCCTGTGTGCTATACTTACAGAAAACGAAGGCAATTCAGCTTTGTTATATCATTCTGCCTTTCTCAAATAGTCGTAATAAGATTTTCGTCTCATATGAACAGCCTGAGCACCACAGAACCCGCTTATGAAGTCAGGCATTTTAGAAAGAGTACAATAGCTTGGAGAACATGTACACCTAATTACTTCTCTATTGTATCAAATAACATTACAAGGTGCAAAATAAAAATAGTCAACGACTTAAACAACTCACCTTCGGACACAAACTTCAAGAAGACCAAAATAAGGAGTTTTCGCTGGGATAGATCCATTATTACTTGGCTTCTGTTCTGTTATGACATCTAACTTTAATAAAAACAAATTTCAGTGTTTTTCCTCAAGAAATATACCCAAGCAATACACAGAACTGCGTTCATTAAATTCCCTCTTCCTTCTGCTTCCTTCTTCATAAAGCAACGAAGTGTAGCAAGTCTTTAATTTCCGTGTTAGAAAACCACGCGGTTTGAAGAGCAATGTGACAGACTTTTATTCAACAATACTACTCTTTCATTTTCGTTTTTAAAAAGGGATATTTTATTCCATGTGCTAACCTTACTTGGGCCCAAGAATTTTTGCAATAATTGACATTTCCCTCGATTTCAAGAACTCATTAATAATTCATGAAGAAAACAGACCATGTCTGTGGTTTTATAAATAAAAAATCCTCCTGATTTAAATAAACTTTAGCTTTGATTTTCTCGGCTTAGACAACGTTATTTTTCAAAATTACCACGCCAATGAACTTACCAAATGGACTCGACCATAGCCTCGTATTTTAAATCTGATAAAACACTGCTGCTCATGTTTTAAATGTTACTTATCTGCGCGTTGTAATTAAGAAATGGTTCATGGTATGTATGGATGCACGCGGGAAGTTCGGAGAGCACGAAAATAGCGTAGATTTTTGAGTGCTCTCCCAACTTCCCAAGTGCATCCATAACTCAATGGAGCACGCCAAACCATGAACCATTTCTTTTATAACAGAGAATCAGACACAAAACAGCGCAAAACACTATTTATTTCGCTGATTAAAAACGAGATTCTCATTACGTTTGAAATTACAGTGCTCCATCGAGTTATGTAGCACACACGGCAGCCAATCAGAAACGCCGTTATTATTAGATCTTAGACTATGTGCACATGGTAACGTTTCCGAGCGTTTTCGTATTCTTTCACGTAATGAGCTGATTGTTCTCGATTCACTTGAGAACTGTAGACAATACGGAAACGCTCGGAAACGTTACCGTGTCCACATAGTCTATGTTATAAAGAATTTTGGTGCAGGAGAATTTCCAGTGCAACAATATATACATTCATAGTCATTCAAAATATGGTCTGAAGACTCAGCTAAAGTCTTTGTTCTATCTTTTTGTGCGCCTTTATGCATTTTTGTGCACGGTGCACGGTCACTGAACCCATTGTATTTTAGTATAATGAACGAATTATCGAATAGCAACGTTTCAGTTCAATCACTCAACCGTGCTATTTAAATATTAATAAACCTAAAACAAAGGATGTGCACGGTGTAAGGTACGGTTCAACATAGAATCACAGCTCATTATAGGCGCTTTGAAGTTTGCCGAGTTTCCAGACCATATCTCTATTGACTATGACACATTATAAGACCAAAACGCAACTAGTCCCATTAACATTTATATTATTCAACATTTTCCTTCAAGGAATATTCTTCGAGCATGTAGTTTAGCTGAATGAAATGCCATATACCATGTTTCCTTGTCGTTGGGTAAATATTTCCGTGTTGTAGTTGGGAAAATATTTCCGTGTTTTCATCAATCAAGGAACAGTCCAACAGGAAGTCCAATATGAGAGCAGTAGATCTTTGAGGTTTCAATATCATTGTGTTTGCACAAGAGGACTTTAAATAATTTAGAAATAGCTACATATATAGTAATAGAAATACATAAACGCAACAACCCCTCGACCGCTTTATATGCATTTTTAACATGGTGATGGTCATTGTGATGGTCATTGTAATGGTCATTGTGATGGTGATGGTCATAGTGATGGTCATTGTAATGGTGATGGTCATGGTGATGGTAATGATCATTGTGATGGTGATGGTCATTGTGATGGTAATGGTCATTGTGATGGTGATGGTCATGGTGATGGTCATTGTGATGGTCATTGTAATGGTGATGGTCATTGTGATGGTGATGGTCATAGTGATGGTCATTGTAATGGTGATGGTGATGGTGATGGTAATGGTCATTGTGATGGTGATGGTCATAGTAATGGTCATTTTAATGGTGATGGTAATGGTGATGGTCATGGTGATGGTCATTGTGATGGTCATTGTGATGGTGATGATAATGGTGATGGTGATGGTAATGGTCATTGTGATGGTAATGGTCATTGTGATGATGATGATTATTGTGATGGCGATGGTCATTGTGATGGTGATGGTCATTGTGATGGTGATTGTAATGGTAATGGTGATGGTCATGGTCATGGTGATGGTCATTGTAATGGTGATGGTCATGGTGATGGTCATTGTAATGGTCATGGTGATGGTAATGGTCATTGTGATGGTGATGGGCATGGTAATGGTCATTGTGATGGTCATGGTCATTGTGATGGTGATGGTCATTGTAATGGTGATGTCATTGTGGTGGTCATTGTGATACTGATGGTTATTGTGATGGTCATGGTCATTGTGACGGTCATGGTAATTGTGATGATGGTCATTGTAGTCATTGTCATGGTCATTGTGATGGTCATTGTGATGATGGTCATTGTGATGATGACGGTCATTGTGATGATGATGGTCATTGTGATGGTCATTGTGATGATGATGGTCATTGTGATGGTCATTGTGATGCTCATTGTGATGGTCATTGTGATGATGGTCATTGTGATGGTCATTGTGATGGTCATTGTGATGATGGTCATTGTGATGGTCATTGTGATGGTCATGTGAGTCATGATCATGGTCATGGTCATGGTCATGGTAAAAGGTCATTGTGATACTATATCAATAACAGAAACAGAAATAGTTTAATACAGTTGGAGTTGGAATTAAAATTAGAATTAGAACGTAATGTCTGAAACAAACAAACCAATTTCTTCCACTTTCCGAAACGAAAATCTCCTTATTTTTTACCTTGATTTCCTCTTCTTTACATCTTGATATGTTACATGAAGAAACTGTTTTATAAAGTTTTTTTCGTTTGTTTTTGCTGTACAAGCTGTCGTAAGTTAAACTCAGAGAGAAACTCTGAGCTCTAGACGGGACTCGAACCCACAACCTTCCGAATGCCAGCCAGACGCTCTCTCCATTGAACCACTGGAACTCAGATGGTATATTGAGATTGTTTATTGAGATGGTGTATTGAGAGTGTACTCAAATTGTTTGTTAGTAAATTAGCCTTATAATAACAATAAAAATAACCAAAACTACATACATTATCCAATTGATAAAAGTTCGTCAAACACTTAATAAATGTTTTTAAGTCCCACACAAGAATTAAAACTACAACCTTCTAATGACCAGTGAGACACTCTAACCATTCAGCTACAAGAATTCAGATGGTGAGTGAAGGTTACATATGTGTACAACCTGTAACCTTCTGATGACCAGTGAGACACTCTAACCATTGAGCTACAAGAACTCAGATGGTGAGTGAAGGTTACATATGTGTACAACCTGTAACTTTCTGATGACCAGTGAGACACTCTAACCATTGAGCTACAAGAACTCAGATTGTGAGTGAAGGTTACATATGTGTACAACCTGTAACCTTCTGATGACCAGTGAGACACTGTAACCATTGAGCTACAAGAACTCAGATGGTGAATGAAGGTTACATATGTGTACAACCTGTAACCTTCTGATGACCAGTGAGACACTGTAACCATTGAGCTACAAGAACTCAGATGGTGAGTGAAGGTTACATATGTGTACAACCTGTAACCTTCTGATGACTAGTGAAACACTCTAACCATTCAGCTACAAGAATTCAGATGGTGAGTGAAGGTTACATATGTGTACAACCTGTAACCTTCTGATGACCAGTGAGACACTCTAACCATTGCGCTACAAGAACTCAGATGGTGAATGAAGGTTACATATGTGTACAATCTGTAACCTTCTGATGACCAGTGAGACACTCTAACCATTGAGCTACAAGAACTCAGATGGTGAGTGAAGGTTACTTATGTGTACAACCTGTAACCTTCTGGTGACCAGTGACACACTCTAATCATTGAGCTACAAGAACTCAGGGGTTACAAGACTCAAGAACAACAAAAATCACTCGGCCTATTACGTCATAATTTTCATTGTTCTCTCGTATTTGTAAATTCATTGTTCTCTCATGTTTTATTACTCGGTTATAACGGCCTCGTGATTTTCATTGTCCTCCCGTGTTTGTAACCCCTGGTAAAACATTCCCACTCGTTTATAAAATATTACTAGAAAAAAGCCAACTGAACTAGACTGAATGACAACTTATCTTCAATCTCTTATTGTTTTTGGAAGATTGTCGTAGGTCTTATAAGATTCCACAAAATTCAACATTGCCTCGTAGCAGAACTTGTATTGGTACTGGTAAGAATAAAATGAATTAAAGATGGAAGGTAAAACAAGCATGAAACAAATAATAATATAAATAATACAGTTGACAGCACAACATTGTTTACAGTTGACAAAACAACATTGTTTACAGTTAACAACACAACATTGTTTACAGTTGACAACACAACATTTGCTAAATAGCAAACACAACGGGAACGTCGTGATAACGTTCTTCGTACAAAAGAAATTTACATCTAAAACAAAGACAATGAACAATTTGAAGTCCCAAGAGTAATCCCTGCACCGTCCTCGTCGTGCATACAACGTCAACTGATGCATCTTCACGTATTCAGGACGACCTTGACACATTGAACAGTGAAAGCTGTTGGGTGAATTTGACGTTAAGCTATATAGCGGACAATCGAAATGTAGTAGGGTTAGATATACTGCCGAAACAGACAACGTAGGAATCGAACGTTTCGAGCGAAGACATAAAGCTTTTTGAAGGTCGAAACATATACATCAAGCCCAAGAAATTCCGTGTCAGTGATGCATGATTTCTTTTAAATGTCATAATTCAGATTGCTCGCTTCGTTCTAGCTTTGTCTAAAATCTTTGAAAGGTGGTGTTTGAAAAAATAGTTAACGTCAAACTCGCCCAACAACAACTTTCACTGCATGTGTATAATACGTCGCTCTGCGTACGCTAAGATTCTTTCGTTGACGTAACATGTACAACGAGGACAATGCATGATGATATTTTGGATTTTACATTGTATGAATTGAAGGACGTGGACACTGACGTTCCCGTTGTCTTTCCTAAAGGTCCCTATTGTTTACAGTTGACAGCACAACATTGTTTACAGTTTACAACACAACATTGTTTACAGTTGACAGCACAACATTGTTTACAGTTGACAGCACAACATTGTTTACAGTTGACAGCAAAACATTGTTTACAGTTGACAGCACAACATTGTTTACAGTTGACAGCACAACATTGTTTACAGTTGACAGCACAACATTGTTTACAGTTGACAAGACAACATTGTTTACAGTTGACAACACAACATTGTTCACAGTTAACAGCACAACATTGTTCACAGTTGACAGCACAACATTGTTTACAGTTGACAGCACAACATTGTTTACAGTTGACAGCACAACATTATTTACAGTTGACAGCACAACATTGTTTACAGTTGACAGCACAACATTGTTTACAGTTGACAGCACAACATTGTTTACAGTTAACAACACAACATTGTTAACAGTTGACAGCACAACATTGTTTACAGATGACAGCACAACATTGTTTACAGTTGACAACACAACATTGTTTACAGTTGACAACACAACATTTTTTACAGTTGACAGCACAACATTGTTTACAGTTTACAACACAACATTGTTTACAGTTGACAGCACAACATTGTTTACAGTTGACAGCACAACATTGTTTACAGTTGACAGCACAACATTGTTTACAGTTTACAACACAACATTGTTTACAGTTAACAACACAACATTGTTTACAGTTGACAGCACAACATTGTTTACAGTTGACAGCACAACATTGTTTACAGTTGACAGCACAACATTGTTTACAGTTAACAACACAACATTGTTTACAGTTGACAGCACAACATTGTTTACAGTTGACAACACAACATTGTTTACAGTTGACAGCACAACATTGTTTACAGTTGACAGCACAACATTGTTTACAGTTGACAACACAACATTGTTTACAGTTTACAACACAACATTGTTTACAGTTGACAGCACAACATTGTTTACAGTTGACAGCACAACATTGTTTACAGTTTACAACACAACATTGTTTACAGTTTACAACACAACATTGTTTACAGTTGGCAGCACAACATTGTTTACAGTTGACAGCACAACATTGTTTACAGTTGACAGGACAACATTGTTTACAGTTGACAGCACAACATTGTTTACAGTTGACAGCACAACATTATTTACAGTTGACAGCACAACATTTTTTACAGTTGACAGCACAACATTGTTTACAGTTTGCAACACAACATGGTTTACAGTTGACAGCACAACATTGTTTACAGTTGACAGCACAACATTGTTTACAGTTGACAGCACAACATTGTTTACAGTTGACAGCACAACATTGTTTACAGTTGACAGCACAACATTGTTTACAGTTGACAGCACAACTTTGTTTACAGTTTACAACACAACATTGTTTACAGTTAACAACACAACATTGTTTACAGTTGACAGCACAACATTGTTTACAGTTGACAGCACAACATTGTTTACAGTTGACAGCACAACATTGTTTACAGTTAACAACACAACATTTTTACAGTTGACAGCACAACATTGTTTACAGTTGACAACACAACATTGTTTACAGTTGACAGCACAACATTGTTTACAGTTGACAGCACAACATTGTTTACAGTTGA
>JAWNZC010000119.1:240000-300000 GCA_035771165.1 Paragorgia papillata | reverse complement strand
GATTTATTCAGTTCTTTCTGATCAAGCCTCTCAATTTCAGTTCTCAGATTTCCCGCCTCAATCTCAGTAATACCACAAAGAACATACTCCAAGACAGCATCGTGAAGAAAGATGTATTGTTCCTGATAAGAAAATTGCAGAAGAACCACATGTTATTTCAGTCTGCAACCATCATCACCATTACCACAATCATCACTACCATCACCATCACCATCATCATCACCATCATCATCACCACCATCATCATCATTACCATCACCCCCATCATCACCACAATCATCACAACCACAATCATCACTACAACCACCACCACCAACAACACAACCATCATCACCTTCATTTATTTCAGTCTGCCACCATCATCACCACCATCATTATCACCATAACCAACATCATCATTATCACCATCATCATCTAACATCATCATCTTCACCATCATTATCACCACCATCACCATCATCATTATCACCACCATCATAATCATCACCACAATCATCACCGCCAACACAATCATCATTACCACCATCATCATCATCACCACAATCACCATCATCACCACCATCACCATCATCACCACAATCATTTCCACCATAACCACCTTCGTACTTACCACTGTCTGAATCATATTAACTCTCTGTGCTCTGAGTTCCTTTATAGTGTCAAAAATATTGATAGTTTGTTCACCACGTTTGTTCAATCGTTCAAGAACAATATCCAGTGCAATAAATGTACCAGTTCTACCCACACCAGCACTAACATAAAGAAAAAGTTAAGAATGAAGGCTTGCGTTAGAGTGAATATAATAACCCAAGTAGCTGTGAGTAGGTGTGAGGCGTGAGTATAAAGTGTGAGTAGGTGTGAGTAAGTGTGAGTAGGTGAGTAGCTGTGAGTAGGTGTGAATGGGTGTGAGTAGGTGTGAGTAAGTTTGGGTAGGTGTGAATGGGTGTAAATAGATGGGAGTATGTGTGAGTACGTGCGAGTAAGTGTGAGTAGGTGTGAATCGATGTGAGTGGGTGTGAGTAGGCATGAGTAAGCGTGAGTAGGTGAGTCGGTGTGAGTAGGTGTGAATGGATGGGAGTAGGTGTGAATGGGTGTGAGTGGGTGTGAATGGATGGGAGTAGGTGTTAGTAAGTGAGAGTAGGTGTGAATAAGTGTGAGTAGGTGTGAATGGGTTGGAGTATGTGCGAGTAGGTGTGAGTAGGTGTGAATGGGAGTGAGTAGGTGTGAATGAATGGGAGTATGTGTGACTAGGTGTGAATGGATGGGAGTATGTGTGAGTAAGGGTGCGTAGGTGTGAATGGGCGTGAATAAGTGTGAGTAGGTGTGAATGGGTTGGAGTATGTGTGAGTAGGTGCGAATGGGTGTGAGTAGGTGTGAATGGGTGTGAGTAAGTGAGTAGGTGTAAATGGGTGTGAGTAAGTTTGAGTAGGTGTGAATGGGTATGAGTAGGTGCGAATGGGTGTGAGTAGGTGTGAGTAGGTGTGAATGGATGTGAGTAGGTGTGAATGAGTGTGAGTAGGTGTGAATGGGTGTGAGTAGGTGTAAATGGTGTGAATGGGTGTGAGTAGGCGTGAATGGGTGTGAGTAGGTGTGAATGGGTGAGTAGGTGTGAATGGGTGAGTAGGTGTGAATGGGTGTGAGTAAGTTTGAGTAGGTGTGAATGGGTGTGAGTAGGTGTGAATGGGTGTGATGTAGGAGTGAATGGGTGTGAGTAGGTGTGAGTAGGTGTGAATGGATGTGAGTAGGTGTGAGTAGGTGTGAATGGGTGTGAGTAGGTGTGAGTAGGTGTGAATGGATGTGAGTAGGTGTGAATGGATGTGAGTAGGTGTGAATGGATGTGAGTAGGTGTGAATGGGTGTGAGTAGGTGTGAGTAGCTGTGAGTAGGTATAGGTATAGTTCCAAGTAGTTGTGAGTAACTATACCTGCAATGAACAATAATTGGTTGTGGTCCTTCAGTGCACAGAGCTTTAATGCGTCGTCGAAATGCCAGGAGTTGAGTTGGATATTTAGGAACGCCATGGTCTGGCCAAGAAGTGAAGTGATACTGAGTAACTTTCTTACTCACACCATCCTAGTGGAAAATGAACATTAATTCGTTCCATTATGAAATACAACTCACCTAATAGCAATGGAAGATTTCTGAACCTTTGAGACCAAGTTTTTACACAAATTGACCAAAATTTGATTTCTACCAAGCAAACAGAAATCACTTAGTAGAGTGCTGTGTAGGCAGTGTTTTAGATAGAGCAAAGTGAAAAGATGGTAAACTACTGAGAATAGTTTTAACTCATTCTCGTCCAGCCTTCGATTTGTTGTGAACCTAATTTTGACAAAAATTACCCCCCTTGGGCTTAAAATGATCCTGAAATGGCTTTTATTTGCAATATATAAGCGAAACCAACGAACATTTAGGCTCTAACAACTCCAAAAGTAAGTATAAGCATTTGTTTGTTGTAATTATTTCGTAGATTAGCAACAATTTGGTAAAATTTGACGAAAACCATCTCGGCCGATCAGGCAATTATCAAACAAAATTTGCCTAGAGTTGTCGGCGTTGTAATGGCAAACAGGGGTAAATATCACGCAAAATAACCTAAAATCTGAATAGCTAACTAAAAAACGATCTTACTGATGTATTATGGTCGTATGTTCTTGTATAATTCTGTTTTAATTTGTAAATTTCCAAAATAAGTGTATATGATCGCGCGCGGGCGCACCATGTGGGGTCACAATGGAAAATCTTAAAAAATCAATATAATATTTGCGTTTTTTTATATTGCTTTAATTTTTTCAATTTGAATTTGTGAAATGCTGCTTTTCATTTTACTTATCCAAAGTTTGGTGGTAAAGTCATTTCTTGTTAAATATTGAACATTTTGTTAGATTATAATAATATTTTTAATAATAATTAGCATAAATTAGCATAATTTGTAAAAATGGGTTGTCTGACAAGACCCGAAAACCCAAAATTTGAATAGTAGAGGTAAAAACGATTCGAATTATATATTGTGTTATTATTTTTGTGTTATTATGCCATGTTAATTCACAAATTGCCACGACCACCAAATTGACTGGTTTACAGGCCGGACAAGTAGCGAATTATTACGTTTTGAAATTTATAGAAATTTTTACAGAAATACCTTTTTCATGCTGAGATGTCTTATAGTGTAATCAGCAAACAGTTCTGTCTTCAGTGGCTGGACGTGGATATTCCCAAATGCAGTTTGAACATCTGGCCAGTATTGGAAACATTTCACCTAGATTGTTAGGACAGAAGACAAAAATAATAAACTGAGGAAATAAAAGGGGAAAAAATACAAAAATAATAAAAAGAAAATATTTAAGGTAAAAAAATTTTAAATTAAAACAACAAATATTTTTTAATTAAAAACGTTTGCTATTTTATAACAAATATCTTATAATATTGAGAAAATGACTCACTCTTCCTAATTCTGAAACGTTAGTCAAGCATATGATACAATTACTGTTTTGTTCCCAAACCATTCTCCAAAAATCGTCAACTGTTTTTTCAGTAGGACCTTGAATAAAGAAAAAAGGAAATGTATTTTAAAGGGAACGAAGGAAGGAAGGAGGGAAGGAAGGAAGGAAGGAAGGAAGGAAGGAAGGAAGGAAGGAAGGAAGGAAGGAAGGAAGGAAGGAAGGAAGGAAGGAAGGAAGGAAGGAAGGAAGGAACGAACGAACGAACGAAAGAAGGAACGAAAGAAGGAAGGAAAGAAAGAAGGAAATAAAGAAGGAAGGAAAGAAGGAAAGAAGGGAGGGAAGGAAGGAAGGAAGGAAGGAAGGAAGGAAGGAAGGAAGGAAGGAAGGAAGGAAGGAAGGAAGGAAGGAAAGAAAGAAGGAAATAAAGAAGGAAGGAAGGAAGGAAGGAAGGAAGGAAGGAAGGAAGGAAGGAAGGAAGGAAGGAAGGAAACAAATAAGAAAATAGGAAACTATGTTACCTTGAGAAGCTATGTAATTAACTGGCTGGATTCCCTAAAAAGAATGCACTAGATGTTAAATTGTTATCATGATGACTGCGCAGAGCAAGAATCAAACCTGGGTGGAAGAAGTAGAGGTACACGTGCGTTGTGCCACTAAAATATAAGTAAACCGTGAAGACTTACACTCATAAAACTTGCATTGATGTAGTCTTCATCTTCTCCTCCTGACAACACAACTCTTGAATGATCGTCTATGGTAAAAATGAGAAATAAAGTTAAGACTTATTTAGTTCCCGCACTAAAAAATGTAAAATAAAATATCCCTTGCTAGATGGGTAAACGAAGCTGATTTATGAACAGTACTTGGTAGAACAATAAACCACATAGAGCAACTTACAAGTTACAATGTTTCCATATCTGTTTTTGTCCGCATTTGTTGGCTTCTTAGCGACATCCCAAGAAGATGATTGACCAACAGGGAGTGCCTTTGTTACATAGAAAACATTACTCGTGTAAAATAATTAGGTCTAAGTTGGTCTAAGCAAGTCTAACGAAAGATATAAAGACCACCACCACCACTATCACTATCACCATCACTACCATGATCACTACCACCATCATCACCATTGCCATCACCACTATCACCATCACTACCATCATCACTGCCACTATCATCACCGACACCATCACAATCACAACTATCACCATCACTACCATCATCACTATCATCATCACCACTATCACGATCACCACTATCACTGCCATCATCATCACCATCACCATTATCATGATCACCATCACTACCATCATCGCCATCACCACCATAACCACTATCACCATCACTACCATCATCACCACAATCACCATTATCACCATCACTATCATCATTACCCTTATCACCATCACTATCATGATCCCCACCACCATCACCATAACCATCACTACAACTGCGAAATTTAATTTTATTAAACCATTCTCGTTACCTTAAACTCGTTTTGGAATGCAAGATGTTTCTTTTTCTTCATATCTTTAACGTAGAAAAGAAAACGAGAAACTAATATTCCATTGTCTGCTTCCTCAACTCCTTTCACCTCTAAAAATGAAGATTTCAAATACTCATTAACAACCGATAAGACAAAAAGAAAATTGAGTTTGATGAATGTCAAGCTGAAAACACTATACTCGTATTACTTCGTACCTTTTACATTCGAATACGCATCAGGCTGGGCTGGTGGTGCCTCCTTCTTTTTGATCTTTACTGGTCTAGCATACACATCTCCAGACGCAGCCTGAATAACAAATTAACATAAATGTTTAACTCGATTCTCTCTTACTAAAACTCTCCTCAGTTTACCATCTTTTCACTTTGCTCTATCTAAAACACTGCCTATTCTAGTTTTTTAAAAAGGAAACTAAGTTGGGCATTTTCAAGAGTTTGCTGGTCATGACTTCATGAACCGTAGTCAATCAAAGCATGCAAAACAAGAAAACTCACCAATCACAGCGTGAGGTAGAGTACAAGAGTAGTACCTTAAAAGCTTTTACGACTGGTATATCTTGCAGGGATATTTGCTCAGGAGTGTCATTCTCGGGACTAGTTGACGGTTGATAAGTTACTCGCTTTTCTGCTTCATCAAGAGAGTTGTTATTCCCACTACGTCTTTGTCTAGAGGATATAGATAAATTACGAGAAGAGATGGATATGCTAACAAAGATATATATATATATATATATATATATATATATTATATATATAAATATATATATATATATATATATATATATATATATATATATTATTTTAAAAAATGAACGTTGCTACTCCGAGTTTCACGAGTTAGCGATCATCAGGCAACTGAAAAAATTTCACTTTAGCTTCTGTTTTTTTGGTTTTTTTTAATAAAATCTATCTTGCTCTACCTTCAAAAGTATCGAGCACTCTGTGGTCTCTTGTAAACGACTACTTCAACTATTATATATATATATATATATATATATATATATATACAAAGTATAAAGTATAGTTTTACCTTAAAGTCTTCGCTACCAGAGGTTTCACCCTAAACGGGATCATCAGGCGACTGGAAAATATCGGTTAGTGGGCTGCTTAAATGCGTTAGTTGGGGCGTGGGTGTGGGCGTCGAAACGTCCGGCGCATTCATTTGGAGCGTGGGTGTGGGCGTCGAAACGTTGCGCGCATTCCTTTGATTGTTTAGGTTGTTGATCCGAAATCTATTTTTGTGCCGACACGTCGAAACTATTTCTGATCTTTTGTTGAGTAAGAGTTGTTTGTCTGCCTTCATGATGAAAAGTTTTTCGTCCAAACATAAATTGCATCTTTTTGATCCTCCCGTGTAAGAAATTGAGTGTTTTAGTATAGACCAGGTTATGTCGAAACTTTGGGTTTTTTTGGAATCTAAAAGAAAAAAACCAAAGTTTCGACATAACCTGGTCTATACTAAAACACTCAATTTCTTACACGGGAGGATCAAAAAGATGCAATTTATGTTTGGACGAAAAACTTTTCATCATGAAGGCAGACAAACAACTCTTACTCAACAAAAGATCAGAAATAGTTTCGACGTGTCGGCACAAAAATAGATTTCGGATCAACAACCTAAACAATCAAAGGAATGCGCGCAACGTTTCGACGCCCACACCCACGCTCCAAATGAATGCGCCGGACGTTTCGACGCCCACACCCACGCCCCAACTAACGCATTTAAGCAGCCCACTAACCGATATTTTCCAGTCGCCTGATGATCCCGTTTAGGGTGAAACCTCTGGTAGCGAAGACTTTAAGGTAAAACTATACTTTATACTTTGTATTTTGCTCTATCTATATGGTATTGAGCACTCTCTAACATTTCGTGAACCATAACTCACTTATATATATATATATATATATATATATATATATATATGTTTGTTTGTTTGTTTGTTTGTTTGTTTGTTTGTTTGTTTGTTTGTTTGTTTGTTTGTTTGTTTGTTTGTGTGTGTGTGTCTGTGTGTTTGTTTGTTTGTCTGTCGCCAGGATATCTCAAAAATTATTACACAGATTTTCATGAAAGTTTGCAGAAGGGATGGCCATAGACCAACGACCAATCATTAAATTTTGGTTCAATTTAGTCAAAATTTGGATGAGAAATTAATAAAAATCTGACCGCAAGATTCTCCGTGTAGAAGAAATGCTTGATTGCGCTCATTATCTTTATTTCATGCAAACATTTTTGCATAATTTTGGTACGAGTGCAATCAAGCATTTTATTCATACATTACTATTGTTATTATTATTATTATTATTATTATTATTGTTATTATTATTATTATTATTATTATTATTATTATTATTATTATTGATATTGTTATTATTATTATTATTATTATTATTATTATTATTATTACTGTTATTGTTATTATTATTATTATTATTATTATTATTATTATTATTATTATTATTATTGTTATTATTATTATTATTATTATTATTATTATTATTATTATATTATTATTATTATTCTTATTATTCTTATTATTCTTATTATTATATTATTCTTATTCTTATTATTATTGTTATTATTATTATTATTATTATTATTATTATTATTATTATTATTATTATTATTATTATTATTATTATTATTATTGTTATTGTTATTGTTATTGTTATTATTATTATTATTATTATTATTATTATTATTATTATTATTATTATTAAGAACTATTGATATAGTTACCTAATAATAACCAATATAATCAACACAGTGAGCACAATTATCAAGACACCTCCACCTGCAGCAGCTCCAATCAATGCTACTAAAAAATAAAAACACTTTGTTAAGATAAACTTTCTGCAACAACGCATAAATGAACGAATGAACGAACGAACGAACGAACGAACGAACGAACGAACGAACGAACGCACGCACGCACTCACGAAGGAACAAACGAATTACCTGCTTTACCGCCGCCTCCACTATCGTCATTACTTCCACCATTCTTAGTGTCTTTTGTTTCTTGTTCAGAAGATTTTATTGTTGCAGCAGGTTCTGTTCCAACTGTTTCAGAAGTTTTCAGAGTGAGTGAGCGAGTGAGTGGGTGGGTGGTTGGGTGAGTGAGAAAGTGGGTGAGTGAGTGGGTGGGTGAGTGGGTGGGTGAGTGAGTGGGTGAGTGAGTGAGTGAGTGAGTGAGTGAGTGAGTGAGTGAGTGAGTGAGTGAGTGAGTGAGTGAGTGAGTGAGTGAGTGAGTGAGTGAGTGAGTGAGTGAGTGAGTGAGTGAGTGAGTGAGTGAGTGAGTGAGTGAGTGAGTGAGTGAGTGAGTTGGTGAGTGAGTGAGTGTGTGGGTGGGCGGTTGGGTGAGTGAGAAAGTAGGTGAGTGAGTGGGTGGGTGAATGGGTGGGTGCGTGGGTGAGTGAGTGAGTGAGTGGGTGGGTGAGTGAATGGGTGAGTGAGTGAGTGAGTGAGTGAGTGAGTGAGTGAGTGAGTGAGTGAGTGAGTGAGTGAGTGAGTGAGTGAGTGAGTGAGTGAGTGAGTGAGTGAGTGAGTGAGTGAGTGAGTGAGTGAGTGAGTGAGTGAGTGAGTGAGTGAGTGAGTGAGTGAGTGAGTGGGTGGGTGGGTGGGTGGGTGGGTGGGTGGGTGGGTGGGTGGGTGGGTGGGTGGGTGAGTGGGTGAGTGAGTTTAAATCTTTATTACCTCCAATTTCTGAAGAGCCTTACAATTACATATTAAAAGAAGAAAAAGGAAAAAAGTGCTAAATTATATAGACAACATAGTGTCCCTAAAACATGATGAAACATAACATGCCGATTGTACCAAAAACGATGAGCAAAGAATCGTGTCCCTTCCATCACAGATACAAGTCAAAAAGTCTGAATCAGGCAAAGAAGCCAGGTATACATTAAGTGATACAGGTAACACGTCATTTATCCAGGACCACAAACGTTCTCTTTCGGTTTCGGAACCAACACAGAAAAGTAACGCGTGGTTGATTGGGTTCTTATAGTATCTCTCACACAAATCACAGTAATCTGTATAGTCAACTGGATCATTTATCCGTTTTTCTCGTATTTTAAAAGATCCACAAATTAACCTCAAAACATTAGTAACTTCCTTTAAATATTGTGGCATCTTTTTTGCTAATAACCACCGATGACAGACTTCATGTTTTGGATGGACAGTTTTATAAATGTACAGCTGCTTATTTTCTCTTATTTTGCTTTCCCATGTGTTTTGATGAACATTTCTCAAAGAATCGTTTACAATCCTTTTCCAGGCATTTTTACTTGGAAATTGAATCATCAAAATGAAGTTGACCATATACTGCATTAGATCATATTTATCAAGAACCTTCATAATGTCTGGTATAAGTCCCACCAACTTTCTGTCAGAATTCCACTTCCACCGAATCAGTCTGGTAAAGAAGATTCGTCTGCAAGGCGCACCCGGAATCATATTGATTAATTACTCACTAGTGAGTGAGTGAGTGAGTGAGTGAGTGAGTGAGTGAGTGAGTGAGTGAGTGAGTGAGTGAGTGAGTGAGTGAGTGAGTGAGTGAGTGAGTGAGTGAGTGAGTGAGTGAGTGAGTAAATAATAAATTATTGGTAAATAAATGTATTACCTCCACTATTGCTATTACGGTCCCCAGTAGTGCCTATTGTTCCTTCTTCAGGAGACTCCATTGTTGCAGCAGGTTGCGTCGTAACTGCTTTAGTAGTTTGTTTTTTGGCACGTGTGCTAATCACAGAAGTAGGTTCTATTGTAATAAACATCCATCCAGTCTGAGTAATAGTACGAAAGTGGTTGGATGGCTGAATGGATGGATGGATGGACGAACGAACGAACGAACGAACGAACGAACGAACGAACGAACGAACGAACGAACGAACGAACGAACGAACGAACGAACGAATGAATGAATGAATGGATGAATGAATAAATAAATAAATAGATGGATAATAGATGGATAAATGGACACTTAAAAATATGAAATAATAGCAAAAACAAAACAAAACAAAATACAAAGAGCTGTGATCAAGACATCGTAAAACTCAAATAAACTTTTATACTAAATTATTTACCTGCATGTGTTATCCCAGTTTGGGTTTTACTGAAGTTACCAATCCCTCCGTCGCAGCTGTGGGAAGCAACATTTATAAAATACTTTGTTGATGGTTCAAGGTTGTCGAGTTGAGCAATAGACGAGGAGACGTTTACATTCTTACAATTCCCTTCCTTTGTTGAGGTTTTCCAACATATAGAGTACCCGTTTATTGGATCTTCGTCTCTTCGAGGCTCAGACTTCCAACTAACTCTCAATATTTTTGGACTCACAGCACGAACAGTAACAGAAGTTGGGGCAGCTAGAAACAAAACGAAAACATAATATTTACATAGTTTTGAGGTGTTAGTGGTTAGCACACGTGCTTTTCAGCTGTGCAACCTGGGTTCAATTCCTGTTTTATGCAATTATCAAATTCATATTTCGCTTTGGCCGCATGTGAGAACAGTGCTTCCAGTTTAACTCTACCAAACACCACAGGTTTCCCCCAGGTACTCTGCTTTCCTTCTGCACTGGACCTCCAGAGAGAACAGTTTAGATATAACTGATACAGTTATCCAGTATAAATAAAGTTAGTTTACTTTACTCTGGTTTCCTTCTGTAGAAACACTGGATCAATGAAGGATGGTTCTTACTGGACCTCTAGAGAGAATAGTTTAGATATGACTGATAGAGTTATCCAGTATAAATAAAGTTAGTTTAGTTTACTCTGGTTTCCTTCTGTAGTAACACTGGATCAGTGAAGGATGGTTCTTACTGGACCTCTAGAGAGAACAGTTTAGATATGACTAATAGAGTTATCCAGTATAAATAAAGTTAGTTTAGTTTAATCTAGTTTTCTTCTGTAGTAACACTGGATCAATGAAGGATGGTCCTTACTGGACTTCTAGAGAGAACAGTTTACATATGACTGATAGAGTTATCCAGTATAAATAAAGTTAGTTTAGTTTAGTCTAGTTTTCTTCTGTAGTAACACTGGATCAATGAAGGATCGTCCTTACTTGACCTCTAGGTAATAGAGGCTGCGTGGCAGTGAAAACAGTAACGCGTTTTACGTGTATAACAGCGGAACGCTGGCTACCAAAGGTAACACATTACCTGGCCTTGTAATTCGTTTACAGGCAAACCGGACGACCAAAGTCTCCACAGTCGTTGTCTCACATGTTTGGTTAAAAAAATCCTGCTCATAAAACGAACACGATGTTCTTCCACTGCACTTCTTTTGCGTAATATTGGTTGCGTTCTTATTGGTACATTCTGTCTTCGCTGGATTAAATACAGCTGGATATTTTGTAGCAAGTACGCCATAGTTGGCCCATGTAACTTGAATAGCGTAGTTTGGTGAACACTTAATAATTTTTTCTTGATTCGATTCCTTAAATTTCCACTGATAAACTAACACTGTAATGTAAAAGAAAGTAAAGAATATTAAATGGGTAAAAAATGTTCAACAAAAACATCAGCACTAAAATCAATATAAACTCCAAATTCAAATCTAAGCGACTGAAGTGGCAGACCGAGATTACGTCGGGTATTTAAGTACTGTAAAAATAGCACATGGTTTAACATTTTTGTATCTCGTGAAATATCAGTTTGACTTATCAATGAATTATCAGTTTATCCCCCAAAACATTTGATTGGCTACTTCCAAACCTACGTCACTCTTGGCATATATAAACTCTGTTTTATTTAATTCCATCACATTTTACTCTGATGAAGGGCCTGCTCGAAACGTCCAAAAAGTACCACCTTTTCACTTTGCTAAATCCAAAATACTGCCGACACAACATTCTACTTTATAAAACAAACAGCTTACCATATGTAAGATGTTGGCATTTCACATAACCAGTACATGCTGTGCCAGGAAGTTTAACTGGATCGTTTTGTTTAGGTTCAGAAAAATCAGGACCTCCTATGCAAACATTTTTAGATTCGCTTTTATGATAATATTTCAAGTTTCCGTTATCAGCTATTTTGAATTTGAAGTAGGGAGTTTTACAGTAGTTGTTGCTACTTAGAACAAGTTCCCCGTTAATTCCAGGATCGCGGTAAGATTTACTTTCCGGGTAAATGCATTTCCCAGAAGCCATATGATATGTTGGATAATCATTGGATACCAGAAAGACAGCGTTTCTACTGCTACAGTTTGACGACCAGATCAACAAAGTGCCATCCACAGTTCGGCCATCTTTAGGATAAACACAAAAGCCATTGGAATGTTGGATAGGACCACCAGCAGCGTCTAGAAAGTTAGAAATAGATTAATACAAAAACAATATCTAGCCGACAATTTAAGAAAATAAAGAATAATCCAAAACTCGTCATCTTGTGACTTGATATTGAAGTTAAAAACAAGATAAGACAAAATAAGAGGTAATATTTCGACTTTATTTCAAAGTAATTATCAAACCAATAATTTAAATGATCCCGTTTAGGGTGAAACCTCTGGTAGCGAAGACTTTAAGGTAAAACTATACTCCATACTTTGTATTTTGCTCTATCTATATATGGTATTGAGCACTCTCTAACATTTCGTGAACCAAAACTCACTTAATTAAGCAAACATTAAGCAAACTTAATTAAACTCACAAATTAAGCAAACTTTCATCTTGATTTTCTCTTAAAATACTGATTTGTTTGAGATGCTATATCATACACTCGGAGAAGTGTTTCATCAGGAAATCCAAACACCTCGAAGTTTGTTCAAAAACCTCGGCTTCGCCTCAGTTTTCAACAAACGTCTTGGTGTTTAGATATCCTGATGAAACACTCCTTCCCGTGTATGATATATTACATACATACATATATAACAACACTTCTGTGTTGTTGAGCACTCTGTGAGAGTGGTGTAGGTGTCCGTTAGTGCTAATGCAATGCTCACTACCTTGTGGCAGTTTGAGCACTCTGGCTCTATACCACTTCATGCTCTCTAGATGTGCGCACTACTTATACTATCCCCCAAGCAATTGCCTTAGATAACTACGAATCTCTCGGGGCTATGAATACTAAAAGTACTATGAATCTCTCGGGGCTTTGCCCCTCGAGATTCATTAGCTTTCTCGTGTTTTGATACCGTGATCAAACACGCAGAACGAGTTTTTGAAATGGCTTCTCAAATGAAAGACAATGAACCAATGAGCCACCGTTGTGGGACTTGTGGATGTTTTGTGATACAATTTTACTCAATCGTATCGTGTTTCCTGTCTAATTAACATAAATGAAACTCTACAGTGTGTATCAAAAAAATTCGAACCCTTAGAAAATGAATTAGCATTCTTTTCGAACAACCTATTGTAGTAGTTTGAAAGCCCTAAAAGCGCTGCGTTATAAATTAATCAGCACATAAGTTAAACGAAGCGAAAAAGCTTTTAAATACTTTCACCATGCATACACTTCAAGTTATCTTAATTTCCCAGGTGTATAAGACCGTGTGTTTTACACATCTGTGGGTTCAGCGAAGTGCTTAGGGCTTTCAAACTACTACAATAGGTTGTTTGAAAAGAATGCTAATTCATTTTCTAAGGGTTCGAATTTTTTTGATACACACTGTAGTGTTTGATGAAGAAACAGATCAAACACTAGTGTTTGATGCAGTGCTTTACCGTGTTTCACAGCCCATTCACGTGACGGAATGGAGCTGTCTAATTGAGTAAAATTCTCATGAATTATTAATGAATTTGAGAAGTGGTGTTCTCACATCTAGAATGTTCCCAGCTACACTGATGAGTACAGCGAAACACGTGTCTGTAGATATATATATATATATATATATATATATATATATATATATATATATATATATACATATATATACACACACACACACACACACACACACACACACACACACACACACACACACATATATATATACAAAAATAGGCATGTCCAGACATGTCCAGACAGAGTAAAGCCATCAAAGCACAGCACTAACAACTCTACTCATTGCAGATATGTGCATGCATGGTCACCCATTCAAATACTAACTCAATCAAATTGGGCTTTACTTCAGTCCTCGTGGTGAGAGGCAGAGTGATAACAGCTTGGCTATTAAAGCTATGGTACTATTTAAAACCTATGGTAATAAAGTATGGTTATTGTTAAGTTTAGTAGGCCAATCAAATTTTAATACAGTACATCAATAACAACTCACAAAATTTGACTAATAAAGTATTTAAATAACTTTGTTACAACAATTTGTCAAATAATAATAATGCAATCCAGTTGGTATCTGAAGTATGACTGCTGTAAAGTTTAGAAATAATGAAGTTGTGAACGAAGATCTCCAGCAATTGTCATCAAAATTATGAAAGCAACTATACATTAATTGTTCTTCAAGATCGAGTAGACATATACTGTATATGCATGCATGCAGTAAAAAGTAGAATAAATGTTTTGCATTCATGACATAAATTTTTGCATGACATTGACAACTGCAGCATACAATTTAATTAATAATAATAATAATAATAATAATAATAATAATAATAATAATAATAATAATAATAATAATAATAATAATAATAATAATAATAATAATAATAATAATAATAATAATAATAATAATAATAATAATGGGCTTTAATTAGAATACATCAAACGTGTATCTTTACAATCAAATTACTCCTAAGGATTTTTCAATGTAGCCGTGTCGAGGCATATCAAAGGCGCTTTAAGCAGCCGCCATACGACACTGTTCAGACCACGGATCCCTGCTAAGCCCTAGGTGTTGATTTTACGGAGGGAGGAAAACCGGAGAACCCGGCGAAAAACCCTCGGAGCACAGGAGAGACCAACTAAACTCTACTCACATGAGTCCCAAGCTCGAGAACGGGGCTGTTCCCAGACGGTCACCCATCCAAATACTAACCCCGTTCAACCGGGCTTAACTATTGGTGAGAGGCAGCGCCCTAACAGCACACGCCACCCGAGCTTCCCCATCATAAATATAAAGGCTTGCCGTTTCGCACTCTCTACATAGCCTGTCACTGACCTTTGACTATTGTACAATATGTTATTTAATAGCATAATAATTTCGCTCGTGGACTACCACAGGTTTTGCACATTGTTGCTTGATAATGAAGCTAGTTTTGTTTTCTTAGAAGAAAATTTCATTTCTGTTCAGCAATGCACAGCCTTGTCAGTTTACAAAGCTCGATCAGACTGCTGAATATGAAATTGTCCAAAGACTATTTTAAAGAGGCTTTCAAAAACGTATCATCATTCCAACAACGTCTGGCTTCGGTGGTTTGTCGTCAGTCAATCGTTTAATTCTATGTCTTGATTGGCTCCGAAGGCATTCTATTGTTAACTTAACTTAACACAGTTTCTTGAAAATTGGAAAATACAAGTTTGAGAGTCCAAAAAACACGTGCATAAGCAATTCGGAAAAAGAATAAAACTAAATGTTATGCATAGTTAAACAGTCTGACAATCAAAAACTGTTACCAAATAAATAGCAACAGTTGTTGCTATGGCAAAAATGACGTTTCAAAATGGCTGCCAATTACCCTTCAAACTAATTTAATTCGAAAAAAACTTTGGTGACTCCCAATTTTTTTTTCATCAAAACTTTTCTTGAAGTATGAGTAATCAATAGGCCGATTTTAAAAAAATTCTGTAGAACGAATAATATTTTTTCCGGAAAAATCATGTTTGTTAATTTTTAAAAAATTTCGATTTTTTTTTAAATCGGCCTATTGATTATTCATACTTCAAGAAAAGTTTTAATGAGAAAGAAAATTGGTGGTCACCAAAGTTTTTTTCGAATTAAATTAGTTTGAAGGGTAATTGGCAGCCATTTTGAAACGTCATTGTTGCCATAGCAACAACTGTTGCTATTTATTTGGTAACAGTTTTTGATTGTCAGGCTGTTTAAATATGCGTAACATTTAGCTTTATTCTTTTTCCGAATTGTTTAATCACGTGTTTTGGACTCTCAAACTTGTATTTTACATTTTTCAAGAAACTGTATGGAGCCACCTTATCCTAACTTAACAACACAACACGACAACATTATATATACTGCTTCGCAGTAGATACAATAATCACAAGAATGTCACCACTTAATCACTTGTCGACCCGATGACATTTTTCCAAGTGATTAAGCGATGACATCATTCTTGTGATTATTGTATATATATATAGGTCTTAGTAACGTTGTAAATTATTGGTTTGATAATGACTTTGAAATAGAGTCGAAATATTACCTCTCATTTTGTCTTATTTTGTTTTTAACTTGAATATCAAGCCACAAGATGACGATTTTTGGATTATGTTTTATTCTTTAGATTAGTAATATAAAGCAACGCTAACTGTGTGGGCGCCACCTCTCATTGACGAGGACTAAAGTTAAGCCCTGTTAGATGGGGTTAGTACATGAGTGAGTAGAGTTGTTGGTTCTCTCCTGTGCGTCGAAGGTTTTTCACTGGGTTTTCTGTAGGGCCTCTTTTAAGGATTTTTCTGGGGGGCATTCGCAAAAAGGGACTCTTCTAGGGCGGAAATTTTTGAAATTTAGAGTCTCGGAAATGTGATTTCCTGCATTCTGAGAGGTGATTTTTAAGAACACTGAAGGTCATAAAATGTCATAAAAACTAGTTAAAATACAACACATTTCTGACTGTTTCGCTTTGTGTGAGAACTCATCAGCTTGTTCACTTTCAAATATAATATGGAAAATGTTGTGAGGAACTATAAAAATATTTTTATACTCTACACACCTTGTGACAAGTATAAAGCATTTTTTAGCTAAACTGCATTAACACAATAACCAGTCCAATAGTGATAGGAGGCGGGCATATCTTTATTTGCCCACTTCAGGAGGGCATCTCTTTATTTGCCATGGACATCGGACATACATACACAATAACCATAATTCTTCTATAACCAATTTTCAAGTTTGATAAAAGTTTAGTAGAGGCGTACAGGAAGAGAATGGCTCGTATGGCACGCCTTCTATTTTACTTCCTTAAATACAATCTGTGTTATTACCCTAGAGACTTGTCACACAATACACTCTGCTGTACATTCCGTAACGCTAGAAAATACGTTTCGTCACCACATACATCTTATCAAAATAAAAACTATTTAACTAATATAAAGATTTATCTATACCTTTGTAACAACTGAAACTATTCAACTAATTTGCTTATCCATACACATTTTATCCTGGGGGGGAATCAATTCGTGGGGGACTCATGGGGGGCCTAGGGGCCTTGCCCCCCAGTTATATAGTTAAAAGAGGCCCTGGTTTTCCGGTTTTCCTCCCTCCACAAAATTAACTTTGGCTTTATCAATTTTAGCTAGAACCCCCGATTAGACACTCAAATAAGAAAATTGGGAAATTTTTCATTGTTTTGTTATCTCTGACGGGCAATTGATGTACGTATTCTTAGTTTGCACTGTTGGAGGAACTTTAACAAAAGAATCTCATTAGCAGCTATTGTATTTGGAGTATGTTTTCCTCCGACATGGGCGCCGTTTCTTTGTCTTTTAAATTTCAAGGAAGTGATTTCAAACCATCAATTGTTTCGTGCAGAAGTTAGGCTTGATTTCCAGTCAGGAAAGTAGGAAGAAAGAACGGCATGTACATTACAAATTTCTGGCAATCATTGCTGTGAAAAGTAACTAGTTAAAGTCTACCTTTACTTGGGAAGTAGCATTTGGGACGCTTGGGAGTTTTGTCATGACCTGAAGCATCGTAGCAGCAGTTTATTGATTCACACTGTTCTTTACTTCCGACATTATAACCACATTCAAACTTCTCCAATTCAGGTATATTACACGAAGACACTAAAAAACAGAACAATTTTTCAAAATATGTCTCGTTTACCATCTCCATTTATACACTAACCCGCGTAGTCTCCATGTGTGTTTTTATCGGCTGTTGTTCACGAGCTATTAGAGGAATAACACACTGATAATTTCAAATCACGTCAAATAACTAATTCCTGTCCGAGGGCTTTCCCGGAGGTGAATAAAATCGTCTGGCGTTAGCCAGAATAAAATACTAAAGACCAATACGGACAGGAAAGAGTTAATCTTTTCCTATAAGCCAAAATCCTGTAAGCTAGACCCACCGCTCCACTCTAAAACACTGCCTTAATGCTGTGCTATTTTACTCAAAAAAGATTTCTGAATTTCCAAGCGGAACTCAAACTCAGAACCCGATTATGAAGTCAGGAATTTTAGAAAGAGTACAATATCTTGAAGAACATTTACACCTAATTATTTCTCTATCGTATCAAATAACATTACAAGCTGCTTGACGATCAGAATAAATATATTCAACGACTTAAAAACAACTCACCTTCGCATACAAACTTTAACAAGACGAAAATGAAGAAGACTTTTTGCTGCGATAGATCCATTAGCTTCGCTTCTGTTGTTATGTCATCTAACTTTAATAAAAATAAATTTCAGTGTTTTTCCTCGACAAATACACTCAAGTAATACACAGAACTGCGTTCATTAAGATTCGCTCTTCCTTCTGCTTCCCTCTTCATGAAGCAACGAAGTGTGGCAAGGTTTTAATTTCCGTGTTAGAAAACCACGCGGTTTTAAGAGCAATGTGACAGACTTTTGTTCAACAATACTACTTTTTCATTTTCGTTTTTAAAAGGGGATATTTTATTCCATGCGCTAACCTTACTAGGACCTAAGAATGTTTGTAATAACTGGCATTTCACTCGATTTCAAAAAATCATTAATAATTCATGAGGACAACATAAAAAATCATAAAAAATCCTCCTGATTTACATATACTTTAGCTTTGATTTTCTCGGCTTAGACAACGTTATTTTTCAAAATTACTACGCCAATGAACTTACCAAATGGGTCGTTTTTGAAGCTATCCAAAACATTCGCAGTATGTGTTTTATCACATCTAAAACACTCAGCTATCACCTCGTGTTTTTAATCTGATAAAACACTACTGCTCATATTTTAAATGTTACTTATCTGCATGTTGTGATTAAGAAATGGTTCATGGTTTGGCGTGCTCCATCGAGTTATGGATGCACGCGGGAAGTTCGGGAAGCACGAAAATAGCGTAAGAATTGGTCAAGACGTAAAACACTCCTGCTCGTTTATTAAACAGTACTTAAAACACTATAATAATTATTTACAAATGCAATTAAAACTAAGCGATTAACTAGGACTATTTAAAGGCAATCATCCCACATCCTAACACATGTCGCTAAAAAGCTGTTGCTAAAACGCTTGGTTCTACACTTAAACAATGGCAAGTTACTGGCATCACGGAAGTCATATTTATATAACTAATTTACGTCGACTTCGAGATTAGTCAATTTAGGCTACAGATTCAGAAATTGCAAATCGCCTAAACGTTCAGGTATTGTTTAATAGTTGGAGAGAACAAGGGTTCTTTTTGTGTTTGATTGATGATCGAGTTTCCTTGCATGGGGAATATTGAATTTTGGCTTTGAAGGCTTTCACAATAGCACTTCCCTAGCCAATTAACACAAAGCCGCTTTTGCCTAAAATATTTGATACAAAAAGGATACACAACTTTGTATACACAACTTTTCTGTATATATGCACTAGTCTGTATTGCAACATACTTTTATACGAAGAGCTAGCTCTATACGTACGTTAATTTTCTAATTACTTTCGAGTTTTGAAACTCGCGGTGCTGAGCCTCAAAATAGGACAAACCCATCAAATATGTGTACAACCCCTAAAAATTCTAAAAAAAATCGTATGCACATGACTAATATTGGTGAACAACGGGTTCGGGCATCAAAACGCAACTAGTCGCCTAACATTTATATATTCAACATTTTCCTTCAAAAAAGATTCTTCGAACATGTAGTTTAGCTAAGTGAAATGTTAATTTTGATTTATTTGCCTATTTACTTTATATACTTTATATAATGTTATATACATGGTATTTTATTTATATAATCATAGATAGTGCCACAATATGCTACATACCATGTTTCCTTGTTGTTGTGTTTTCATCAATCAGGGGGCAGTCCAACAGGAAGTCCAATATCAGAGCGGTAGGTCTTTGAGATTTGGAAACCGTAGAATTCCGAAAGTATATAACGGCCCCCGCTACTTTCGGATTTAGCAGCCCTTGGAAGCCGCTACTTTCGGGGGCCGCTACTTTCGGGGTGCCGCTACTTTTGGGGGTCCGCTACTTTTGGATTTAGCAGCCCTTGGAAGCCGCTACTTTCGGGGGCCGCTACTTTCGGGGTGCCGCTACTTTTGGGGGTCCGCTACTTTTGGATTTAGCAGCCCTTGGAAGCCGCTACTTTTGGGGGTCCGCTACTTTCGGGGGGCCGCTACTTTCGGGGTCCGCTACTTTCGGGGGGCCGCTACTTTTGGGGGTCCGCTACTTTTGGATTTAGCAGCCCTTGGAAGCCGCTACTTTTGGGGGTCCGCTACTTTCGGGGGGCCGCTACTTTTGGGGGTCCGCTACTTTCGGGGGTCCGGTACTTTCGGGGGTACGCTACTTTTGGGGGGCCGCTACTTTCGGGGGGCCGCTACTTTTGGGGGTCCGCTACTTTTTGGGGGCCGCTACTTTCGGGGGCCGCTACTTTCGGGGGGGGCGCTACTTTCGGGGGGGGGCGCTACTTTCTGGGAGCCGCTACTTTTGGGTCCGCTACTTTCGGGGGGCCGCTACTTTCGGGGGGCCGCTACTTTCGGATGGTTGAAATACGTTAGGAAGAAATATCAAAAGTCTCCGTTCATCAGTAACTATTTATTTTCTATTAGTCCTATTTTCATGTAACTTTTTCTGAGGATGACTCTGTAATAACAACTACCAACTGAATTGACTTAATTATCAAGCGATGAATTGTATGAAACTGGCAACGTTTTTATCACCAGTTTAAGTTGATTGTTAAGTTTTAATACGAACATGACTGTTTTGTTGGATAAACATTATTTGAAACATTAAAAAATGCGCCACATTCGAAGGGGCTGCTACTTTCGGGAAACTTTAAAACTGTCACCAATTCAACGTTACTTTCGGGGGGGCGTTACTTTCGGGGGGCCGTTACTTAGGGGGCCGTTACTTTCGGAGGGGCGTTACTTTCGTTACTTTCGGGGGCCGTTACTTTCGGGGGGCCGTTACTTAGGGGGCCGTTACTTTCGGGGGGCGTTACTTTCGGGGGGCGTTACTTTCGGGGGGGCGTTACTTTCGGGGGCCGTTACTTTCGGGGGACCGTTACTTTCGGGGGGCCGTTACTTTCGGGGGGCCGTTACTTTCGGGGGGCCGTTACTTTCGGGGGGCCGTTACTTTCGGGGGGCCGTTACTTTCGGGGGGCCGTTACTTTCGGGGGGCTGTTACTTTCGGGGGGCTGTTACTTTCGGGGGGGGCGTTACTTTCGGGGGGCCGTTACTTTCGGAATCCTACGGTATCATTGTGTTTGCACAAGAAGAGAATAATCTAGAAATAGCTACTTAGGCTATGTGCACACGGTAACGTTTCCGAGCGTTTTCATATTGTTTCAAGTAATGAGCTGATTGTTCTCGATTCCCTTGAGAACAGTAAACAATACGAAAACGCTCGGAAACGTTACCGTGTGCACATAGCCTAAGTAATATGATACATTACAACGTTTCGTCATTGTTGTACAGTCACGATTATGGTCATTGTAAATCCCGGCATACATTGAAACAAGTTTCCGAAACAAGTTTTCGAAAAAGCATAGTCAATAGAGAGATAAGAGAAAAAGCATAGTCAACAGAAACTCGGCAAACTTCAAAGCGCCTGTAATGAGCTGTGATTCTGTGATTCTATGTTGAACCTTACCTTACACCATAGTTAGTGAAGGGGGATGGTTTGGAAGCTCCATTGTCTTTCAAGATTATGCAATGGTCATGTTATTGTGTTCATGTTGGAGGAAGGCAATTGGTTGAAGAAAGGAAATGATATGGACACGTGACGACGAAGGACTACACTAATTAAACCCGAACGTTAATTGCTATTGGATGACTGCTTCATTATACAGAAAATACAATACGTTCAGTGACCGTGAAATTAGACAAATTGAGCAAAACCATAGAACAATGACTTTTGTCGAGTTTCCAAACCACCTCCCTCCACTAACTATGATTACACCGTGCACATCCTTTGTTTTAGGTTGATTAATATTTAAATAGCACGGTTGATTGATTGAACTGAAACGCTGCTATTCGATAATTCGTTCATTATACTAAAATACAATGTGTTCAGTGACCGTACACCGTGCACAAAAATGCATAAAAGCGAACAAAAAGATAGAACAAAGACTTTAGCTGAGTTTCCAGACCATATTTTGAAGTACTATGGAAAAAGTTTCCGAGACTTGTTTAAAAAAATAGAACAGTGTTCTAATCAGGGAAACTTGGTTTCAGTGAAACAAACTTTCGGGAAACTTTTCAACATACACTGGAAACTTTTGTTTCTGAAACCGTGTTTCGGTAACTTGTTTCGGGAATTTTCTCACGGTGATGGCCATGGTGACGGTCATGGTGATGGTCATGGTGATGGTCATGGTGATGGTCATGGCGACGGTCATGGTGACGGTCATGGTGACGGTCATGGTGGCGGTCATGGTGACGGTCATGGTGACGGTCATGGTGACGGTCATGGTGACGGTCATGGTGATGGTCATGGTGACGGTCATGGTGACGGTCATGGTGACGGTCATGGTGATGGTCATGGTGATGGTCATGGTGATGGTCATGGTGATGGTCATGATGATAGTCATTGTGATGGTCATGATGGCCATGATGGTGATAGTCATTGTGATGGTCATGATCATGGTGATAGTCATTGTGATGGTCGTGGTGATGGTCATGATCATGGTGATAGTCATTGTGATGGTCATGGTGATAGTCATTGTGATGGTCATGGTGATAGTCATTGTGATAATTGTGACGGTCATGGTCATAATTATGGTCGTTATGATTGTTGTTATAATGGTGAAGATGGTGATGGTCATTGTGATGGTAATTGTGATGGTCATGGTTATAATTATGGTCGTTGTGATTGTTGTTATAATGGTGATGAAGATGGTCATGGCCATTGTGATGGTCATTATCATGGTGATAGTCATTGTGATGGTAATTTTAATTGTGATGGTGATGGTCATTGTTTATTGTTTATTTGGTTTTCGTGTTTACGCACACGAGGCAAGACACAACAGGGATGTTCAGCCCTAGTCATGGTGTCTTGCCCTAAAAATTAACAAATATCAAATTACATATATACTATCATATACATATTACTATCATATACATATTACTATATCACATCTACTGTACGACTATATCGCTTATTACTGTATACCACTTATTACAAATACTGACTTCACAAATACATTACACTAACACACTCGCGTACGCACGCACAGTTAATATTAACAACAAATTCTGAAGTTCTGCAATTCAAGATCTCTAACAGAACTACATTTCAAACATATTGAGCGCCAGGTAGATATAATATCAGTATTGAATGTGTGATGGTCAGTGTGATGGTGGTCATTGGGATGGTGATGTCATGGTGACGCTGATGGTCATTGTGATGGTGATGGTAATTGTGATGGTCATTGTGATGGTCATTGTAATGCTCTATCAATAGAAAAAACAGAAATAATTTAACAATATTGAACATTAATATATTGAATATTTCATAGAAATAAATTAATTTTATATTATCTAAACATATTTTTACTCAACGTTTTCTTCAAGACCAAAAAGATGTCACCCATGACGAAGTATGTTCTGTTGAAATGCATAATGTTAAAATAATGCAAAAGTCAGTAAGTCATGGACATTAGGGAACATCATGGATATCAAGGAACATCATGGATATCAAGGAAAATCATGGATATCAAGGAACATCGTGGATATCAGGGAACATCATGGATATCAAGGAACATCATGGATATCTAGGAACATCATGGATATCAAGGAACATCATGGATATCAAGGAACATCGTGGATATCAAGGAACATCGTGGATATCAAGGAACATCATGGATATCAAGGAACATCATGAATATCAAGGAACATCGTGGATATCAAGGAACATAAACTTAAGGATCATGGTGAATATACAGGAATATCGGGAACTTTTCTTCTTATTTTTAATGATTGGTAAACATGTTCATCGTCTAAAGAATTCAAATCTAATTCTTGATATGGTCTTGCCTCAATTGGTACTTCATATTCATGTAAAGTATTTCTTATTTCATGAGCTGTGTCGGCGTGAAACTCGCTCTTGTCCTGTTGGTTCTCCATTGTGTTAGTTCTCGCAGCTCTGGAGCGCAGGATCCGAAACAAACGAATGACAAGAACTCCAAGAATGATATTTATTAGAAACTGCACAGCAATAACGACAATGAAGCCAATAGTCTGCGTAGAATTTAAAGCATTCCTTCCCGAGTAATCTACGCAAAAGCATAGAATATGTTTAATAAGTAGAATTCACTTGAAATTAAACTCGAAATGGGTGCTTCACGCATGATCACACGTTGCCGTTTACCTTACCTTCAAGCTTGTTCGCTTCCCTTCATGTTTTCACCTGCTAGGGATTTATTTCATTCGCTTAAAAATAACCGGCTTTCAAAAAAAACAGCACGAATGTCCCAGGACGTCCATTCAAATCAACTCAGAAATTTTCCCGCCAAAGCTTTTAAAATATAATTTCAAACTAGTACTAAGCATACGTATATTTCATACCTATTATCCGTGTGGAACTATTGTCTTCTAGCTTCTGGTTAGTTAATACTTTCGTTCGAACAACATCCATCCATTTCGAGTTGTAATACAAGTCCTATTCGAGAAAGGAGAGTGAATAAATGTCTTTCAGTTCCATCATCACCATCATTATCATCACAAACACCATTATCATTATCATCATTACCATTACCATTATAATCACCACCACTATCATCACCATCATCACAACCACTAACACTACCATCATCACAATCATTACCACCATCATCATCACCATCACTATTATCATCATCACCATTACCATTATAATCATCACCACCATCATTACCATTATATTCACCACTACTATCATCACCATCATCACAACCACTAATACTACCATCATCACAATCATTACCACCATCATCATCACCATCACTATTATCATCACCATTACCATTATAATCATCATCACCATCATCACAACCACTAACACTACCATCATTATGATCACCATGACACCATCGTCAACATTACCACTATTATCATCATCACAACCACATCCATCACTACCATCATAACTACCACCATCACTACCATCACCACGACCATCGTGACCACCATCACTACCATTACCACGACCATCATGACCAGCATCACTACCATCACCACGATCATCATCACCACAACCACCATCACTCCCATTACTACCACCATCACCACCATTACAACTACCACTATCGTACAATCATCACCATTATCACAATCACCACCATCATCATCACCATCATCACCACCATCATTACCATCACCACGACCATCATGACCAACATTACCACCATCACTACTATCACCACAACCATCATCACCACCATTACCACCACCATCACTCCCATTACTACCACCATCACCACCATTACAACTACCACTATCGTATAATCATCATTATCACAATCACCACCATCATCATCACCATCATCACCACCATCATCACCATCACCACCATCATCATCACCACCATCATCACAACCATCATCATCATCACAAACACCACCATCACCATCACCATAATTATTATATATCCTTCTTACATCGTCTTGAAAGGTTCTTTGAAATACTGTGTAGTACGATCCAGGCTTCAGTTCAGCGTTCAGAAACCCAATGTCTCGTCTTTTTCTGTTACTAGACTTACTATAACGTTTGCCATCTCCAACTGTAAACTTCGGATTTCGAATGACGTCATATCTGCTGAGTTCAGCGGCGATGTATGGTGTCGTGGCTGGTGAGTGTTCATCGTAAGCCTTGAGATCTGATGGTAAGTAACTGTTTGGATCTCGTTCAGGTAGTTGATCATTAACTAACTTCTGGACAATAATTTGAATATACCTAAATAAAATACAAATCATTTACTTTAGACCAACTTAGACCAACTTAGACCAACTTAGACCTACTTAGACCAACTTAGATCAACTTAGACCAACTTAGACCAACTTGGACCTACTTAGACCTAAAGTAGACCTACTTAGACCAACTTGGACCAACTTAGACCAACTTAGACCTACTTAGACCAACTTAGATCAACTTAGACCAACTTAGACCAACTTAGACCTACGTAGACATATTAGATCAACTTAGACCAACTTAGACCTACTTAGACCAAATTGGACCTACTTGGACCAACTTAGACCTACTTAGACCAAATTGGACCTACTTAGACCTAAAGTAGACCTACTTAGACCTAAAGTAGACCTACTTGGACCAACTTAGACCTACTTAGACCTAAAGTAGACCTACTTAGACCTAAAGTAGACCTACTTGGACCAACTTAGACCTACTTAGACCAAATTGGACCTACTTAGGGGGTGTTTATATGGAGGAGGGCTGGATTCCACCTCGCGTTTACACGAGCTTTTGTGGTAGGGCTAGCCCTAGTAAGAGGGCTGGAATTTACCTCGCGTTGGCTTCTTTACTGACTTGTGCAACTTTCCCATGAAGCCCGAAATCATGTTTTCGTAAACACGATTTGAATTTATAACAAACACATGAACAAACGCAACTTGTAAAATAAAAAGTTGACCAAAAAATATTAGTAAAGGTAAACTTTACCGTGTATACTGAGCTTAGATTTGCTAGCCTTCCTAAGAGGGCCAGCCTTCTTGAGTGCGATTACATGGGAAATTTCCAGCCATCCTAGGCAAGATCCCGGGTTGTCAATAGCATAGCAAGATCTTGCCTAGGAGAGCTGGCCCTCTTGTTATTTAAACGCAAACCATCTCGGCAAAAGAGGGCCAGCCCTCCTCCATATAAACACCGCCTTAGACCAACTTAGACCAACTTAAACCTACTTAGACCTACTTAGACCTACTTAGACTACGATACAATATAACAAACGTTCAATATTTTTGATCAGCAACTCACTTTTCGTCGTCTTTAGATTGAACCAAACGAATTTCAAATTTCTTGGATGATGTCTCTTGTTTACTTTCTTTGACTGATACTGAAAATTAAAAAAAAACGAAAGTCAATTAAATTTTAACACCCTTTTCATGTTGGTAAAATAGTCTGGTGTTAGACAGAGTAAAATAGTCTGGTGTTAGACACAGTAAAATAGTCTGGTGTTAGCCAGAGTAAAATATTCTGGTGTTAGACACAGTAAAATAGTCTGGTGTTAGACAGAGTAAAATAGTCTGGTGTTAGACACAGTAAAATAGTCTGGTGTTAGACAGAGTAAAATAGTCTGGTGTTAGACACAGTAAAATAGTCTGGTGTTAGACAGAGTAAAATAGTCTGGTGTTAGACACTGTAAAATAGTCTGGTGTTAGAACACAGTAAAATAGTCTGGTGTTAGACACAGTAAAATAGTCTGGTGTTAGACACAGTAAAATAGTCTGGTGTTAGACACAGTACAATAGTCTGGTGTTAGACACAGTAAAATAGTCTGGTGTTAGACACAGTAAAATAGTCTGGTGTTAGACACAGTGAAATAGTCTGGTGTTAGACACAGTAAAATAGTCTGGTGTTAGACACAGTAAAATAGTCTGGTGTCTGATTTTATTTCCAAATTACCTGACTTTACGTTCCAATGGCAAGTGTATCGAATGATTAAATACTTTGGAACAGAAGGGCATGGATCGCTGTCTAAAAACATCTCATTCTTGGCTTGGTAAGGGCAAGTAGATTGTCCATTGCATTTCTTTCTCATAATAGATGTGGTGGTGCTCTTTGAACATGTTCTTTCCTCAGGTGTTGATTTACCAGGAATGATTTTTCTAAGTTGACCGTAGAAAGCCCAAGTGACAAGAATTGAAGAGCTTCCTGGGCACGTAATGCTGCCGCTATTACCTTCTCCAGTTCTTTTCTGATAAACTAAAAACAATTCATTCATTTATTATTTTGTTCATACATTTATTCATTCATGAATCTATCCATCCATCCATCCATTGTTTGTTCGTTCGTTGTTTCTTTAGTTTGTTGGTTTATCCGTCTATTCGTTCGTTCGTTCATCACGATCGCCATCCTCATCACAACCAACACTTTCACCACAACAACCATTATCAACATCATGACCATCACCACCACCACCACCACGACCATCATCACCACCACCATTACCACAACCACCATTACCGCCAACAACAACCACCACCAACACCACTAACAACCACCACCATCACCATCACCATCACCACCATCACCACCATCATTACCACCATCATCACCACCACCACCCATCACCACCATCATCACCACCATCATCACCACCATCATCACCACCATCATCACCACCATCATCACCACCATCACCACCATCACCACCACCATCACCACCACCATCATCACCACAATCATCACCACCACTAACAACCACCACCATCATCACCATCATGACGTTTTAAACATCAAATATCTTACCATAAGTAAGATGCTGGCATGTTGGATCACTGAAACAAGCACGCTTTGAGAGAGTGACCAAATCATCTTCTTTCGGTTCAAAAGAACTCAATCCTTCACCAATGCAAACCTCTAAGTTATATTCAAGATAATAATACGCCAAATTGCCATTCGCTTCAGCTTTGAATCTCACTAAGTTTCTGTGACATTCCTTGCTACCAAGAACCAGTTGACCACGAATCGTAGGATCAGGTAGTTTGCCATTTCCTGGTAAAATACATTTGCCTGAAGCTATGTGGTAAGTAGCTGAGTCGTGGGACACCAAGAAAAGAGCGTTCTTATTGCTGCAGTCTGATGACCAGACCAATGAAGTGTTGTCAGTGGTTGCACTATTCTTTGGATAGAGACATAAGCCATTGGAATGTTGAATAGGAGCACCAGCTGCGTCTAAAAAAGAGAACAGTGGAAACTAACCCAAACAGCAACGACCAAACAGCAACGACGATGACAATACAACATGACGACGACGTGATGATGACAAGCTAGACGATGACGATGACAAGACGATGACGATGACGATGATAAGACAACTACATGATGATGACAAGACGACTACATGGCGATGACAAGACGACAACATGACGATGACAAGACGACTACATGACGATGACAAGACGACAACATGACGACAGGACGAGCTCAAGATGACAACTAGCCTGGTACCCTGGCCCAATTTCAAAAGAAATATGGGCCAGGTAACCACTAATGGACAATTTGCATTATAGCAATGCATCATGGGGAAAATGGTAGCGCTTCACTTGCAGGCGAAATGGCCGTCACGAAGCGAGCATTTTGCTTGTGAGAAGAATGGATTATTTTAAGCACATTTTTTTGTAGCGCAGGAGAATTTCGAAAAGGGCAATGTATTTGGGGGACTATAAAGAACGTTGTGTGCCAAAGACAGTGAAATCAGAGCAGAAATGGACGAGAAAATTGCTATAGAGCTATTGAAAGAGTGAAGAATATGCTAATAAATGCGTTCCCAAAGGGAGGTTTCTCTCGACGTTTTCAGGTGAGTAAGCTTAGTGAACATAGGTCAGCTCATCATTTTGCCTCGCAGACATGTGTGTGTTGTTGTTCTATCACGATCTCGTATTTTCTGAATTACCAAGTTAAGTGTTCTGTAATGATTTGTCCCCTCTGAAGACAATGTTTTTAAAGAGACTTTAAATTTTTTGGCGCGGAAACAACCCGGTTTTATCGGCAACGGCACTGGCACTTTGTAAAAACACCAAGAAGAAAGCACTTTTGCCTGGGTTTCTACTGTTGTTTTTTATTTCTATTCTGTTTCCTTTGTTGTGGTCGGTTCATATCCTGTCAAATAAACCAGTAGGTTCTAGAACTATTGTAGGCTGTAAATATATATTCATAACTATAAATTCGTTTAAAACGTTGAAAATTTACCGAGTTTTGTTGCTGTGTTGTAGGCAACAAGCTTTGTAAAACACAAGGGGTGGTGCCAGGAGGCAGGGGTGCTACACCCCCTGTTGGGGAACCATAGCCCCCCCCCCCCCCCCCGCCCCATTGGGGGAACTTACCAAGTTGTCAGGGAATCTGGAAGGAAAATTGTATTTTTGTCAATTGGCAAATAACTTTTTAACTGATTAAGCCAGACAAGTAATTACTGTAGTTGACCAGGGTCAAGTGCCCATCTTGAAGCAAGCACCCACCCCCCTGTTTAAGGAAAAAGTAATTTTCCAGGCTATTTTTAAACATTCTCTCCGTACAACTGACCACATCTTCGCAAAGGGACCGAAGATGATCTTGTTTCAGACAACTTTCCTGCATTAGACAAAGGCGACCTACCTGGAGAACTTGGAGACATATTGTTTGACTTGGACTCAGATTCAGACTTTGATGGGTTTGATGAACATGATCTATAGACTTTTATACCATATAAACGCGTATTTTTAAATTCATATTTTGTAATATAGTTTTGTTTGTTTCAATATATTAATAGTATTAAAATGGTTTTGTTTGTTTATATATATTCAGAGTGTTGTGTTGACTTAAAAGATCATTGTAACATTGGTTTTTCACATAAGGCACATTTTGCTCATGTAAAGCACCCACTGCTCATGTAAGCACCCAGTACCTTTAACAAATATTAAAAAATTGTGGGGGAGGGTGCCATCCTCATTCCCAGTGCCTCCTCTGGCACTGGCGCTGGGAATGAGGATGGGGAGGGTGCTTACCCAGTCAGCTATGGTAATGCTTTAATAGTGAATTGAAATAAAACTTGTGTAGAAACACAGAATGATAATTTCACACTGAGAAGCTATTATATACATTCAAATTTTGAATTCTTGGCACCACCCCTGGTAAAACAGTGACCTGGAATTATAATTTATGGCGATAGTCTATAAACTCTGTACAACATCCTTTAATCAAATTTTTCTCAGTGTTCTCTCCATAGATAATATAGTAGATACTGTACATTAAAATCTGTAAATAGTAAATTGTAAAATATATAATTACATAAAAGCATTTCAATAACTCGTATATCTGTAAATAGGAAATAGGTTTTAGTATTAATTTATAAAATGCATAATGAACCATGTACTTCAATGGAGTCAGACAAAGTTAGCCTACCAACCCTAATGCAGCCACATCTTTCTCAGTTGGAAATTTTTTCTGTCAGTTGAAAATTGGTAAAATGAAAGTTCTGGATTTCGTTTTGTGTTGCTATCATGTACATGTAGGAATACAGTAAGATGTTCCACCTCCTTTTCTCTTCCTTTCTGAAGACATAGTTCGTTTGGCTCCTAAAGTTGTCAATTCTTTGTCTGATTCCATTGAAGTACATGGTTCATTATCCATTTTATAAATTAATACTAAAACCTATTTCCTATTTACAGTTATATATGAGTTATATAATTATATATTTTACAATTCACTATTTACAGATTTATATACAGTACCTACCTAAAAATTTTAATATTAATTATCAAGATTTATAAAACTACTACTAAAATTTGTCTACAGTCTATATTATCTATGGAGAGAACACCGAGAAAAATCTGATTAAAGAATGTTGTACAGAGTTTATAGACTATCTATAGCCTTAAATTATAATTTCCAAGTCCGTTTTACCAGGGGTGGTGCCAAGAATTCACCGACACAGGAGCTAAGGTCCCCGACAGGGGGGGCTAGTAGGGGGATTTGGAGTTTTATTTCACAAAAGCATTAATTACTTGTCTGGCTTAATCAGTTAAAAAGTTATCTGCCCATTGACAAAAATACAATTTTCCTTCCAGATTCCCTAACAACTGGTAAGTTTCCCCCGATGGGGCCTGGGGGGCTATGATTCCCCAACAGGGGGTGTAGCACCCCTGCCCCTCTAGCACCACCCCTGTGTTTTACAAAGCTTGTTGCCTACAACACAGCAACAAAACTCGGTAAATTTTCAACGTTTTAAACGAATTTATAGTTATGAATATATATTTACAGCCTACAATAGTTCTAGAACCTACTGGTTTATTTGACAGGATATGAACCGACCACAACAAAGGAAACAAAATAGAAATAAAAAACAACAGTAGAAACCCAGGCAAAAGTGCTTTCTTCTTGGTGTTTTTACAAAGTGCCAGTGCCGTTGCTGATAAAACCGGGTTGTTTCCGCGCCAAAAAAAAGACTCTTTACAAACATTGTCTTCAGAGGGGACATGCTTAATCGAACGAATGACAGACATCATCGCCAAAAGTTGTCAATTTCAACAAACGAAAAAATCATTACAGAACACTTGGTAATTCAGAAAATACGAGATCGTGATAGAACAACAACACACACATGTCTGTGAGGCAAAATGATGAGCTGTCCTATGTTCACTAAGCTTACTCACCTGAAAACGTCGAGAGAAACCTCCCTTCTGGAACGTATTTACTAGCATATTCTTCACTCTTTCAATAGCTCTATAGCAATTTTCTCGTCCATTTCTGCTCTGATTTCACTGTCTTTGGCACACAACGTTCTTTATAGTCCCCCAAATACATTGCCCTTTTCGAAATTCTCCTGCGCTACAAAAAATATGCTTAAAACAATCCATTCTTCTCACAAGCAAAATGCTCGCTTCGTGGTGGCCATTTCGCCTGCAAGTGAAGAGGTATCATCGGTTTCAAATTATGAAGCTTAACCATCTAATAAAACCATCCCACAAGCGGTTTCCGGGGGGTGGTATGGGGGTGAGGTTTCGTTTAAAAAGGTTGTCCAATCAGATGGTGGTTTTAATAGTTGGTTAAGCTTCATCATTTGAAGGAAATGATAGCTCAAGTGAAGCGCTACCATTTTTCCCATTATGCATTGCTATAATGCAAATTGCGCATTACAATCTTGCGTCATTCAGGGCGAAATCCACTTGTACGTCTGCGCATGCCTTGAATGCGTGAAAGCTTCAACCAATAGGAAAGCAAAAATCTTTAGTGGTTACCAGGTTAGATGACAACCTGACGATGACAAGACGACATGACGATGACAAGACGATGACAAGACGACGACAAGACGCCAGGACGATCGGCTCAAGACGACGACATGACGATCACAAGACGACGTTACGACAAAACTATAGCAAGACGACGACATTATGTCGTAAGAAGAAAATGAAGAAAATACATTACCTTTTCTTTCGGAAGTAGCATTTTGGAGTTGTGCTTGCAGACGACTCATCGTAACAACAATTTATTGCCAGACACTCCTCTCTTGTTTTGATATTATAACCACATTTCAACCTCTCTGATTCAACTACATCACAGGGAAATACTACAAAAAAATAAAAAAATAAATAAACTTTAACGTCTGTATGTCGTGACAGCTTTATTTCTCGATGTGAAAGGCGGATTCCCATTCAGCTTTTTTGTCGCGCGAGCGACTTTTTGCGATCGTTGTCTCATTAATCCTCGGCTGGAACAATAGAAATCATAGACTTATGGTTGGAACAGATCATAGTTAGTGGAGGGGCATGGTTTGGAAACTCGGCAAAAGTCATTCAGTTCTATGTTTTTGTTCAATTTGTCTAATTCCACGGTCACTGAACGTATTGTATTTTCTGTATAATGAAGCAGTCAGAAAAAAATCAAAAAATTACGAGAAAAATCAGAAAATCACGAGAAAAATAAAAAAATTACGAGAAAAATCAAAAAATCACGAGAAAAATAAAAAAACCATCACACGATTTTTCGATCACGTACACTTTTTTAGGAGTGATTTGCCCCTGACAGCTTCACGTTTTCGTGCTTTCCCTTTGCTCGTGCAAACCGTAAGTCAACTTAAATAAAGCCACTACCGGCCTAGGCCCTGGCCTTGGCCCAGATTTGTTATGGTGTGAACGGGTTTTACCTGGCCTGAGCCCGGAAAACTAGGCCGACGAAAGTAGCTGGCCTGAGCCTGGCCTTGGCCTGGCCTGGGCCTCGTTTATGCTACTGCATTGCCATGGTAATAAGCGCCCACGATAAAAACTGGTCAGATGCATGATTCAAGAATTGAAGGGAAAACGATTATAATAAGTTGCGGCTCGTGCGTTTCAAGCACTTGGTTGGATATCGAAACCAAGCTTCTTGTTACGCTTTAATTTGGAGTGATACAAACGTGCAAGGACAACTAGAAAACCACAGGAAACGGAACAATGCGGTATTCGAGAAGCTTGCCAAAGGCATGGCGGATAGTGAATTTAAGTGAAATGCTAAACAATGCCAGTCAAAAATCAAACATCTGAGAAAAATATCGCAATTATAAAGATAAGGATGCTAGATCTGGTGCTGGTAGTGCAAGGCCGCCAAAATTGTATACACATACGAGCCTGTTTACTTTGGCCGCCAACCCTTGGCCACGCAAGTGCGAACGGGTCACACTTGACCCAGGCCAGGCCTGGTCGGTAGTGTGAACGCGGCTTTAAAACACTAACTTAAGACCCCGTTCACACGATGCCAGTACGAAATGAAACCGTAACGAAATCGTTACGGTTAGGCCTTGCGTTCACACGATACCGGCATGGAATGACCGTAATGCTAACCGTAACGATTTGAAATCGTAATGCTAACCGTAACGATTTGAAACCGTAACGAAATTATTCCTTCATCGGCATCGTGTGAACACCTTACCGTAATGATTTCATCACGGTTTTACGAAACTTTTTTCTCTGCTTAAAAAATACGGGGTAAAAGAAGAGGGATGACGGGAATTTAATAAAAATGGAGTTAACTAAACTGTAAAAATAGTAACGGAATGAAATTATACCGGTACCGTGTAAACAGTTTCCTACCGTGATGATTTGATACCGAGTTGATTTGAATACGAATAAAAGAGAAGCTACCCTGCGAGCAGAGCCTTCTTTTCCTTATTTCTTCGCTGAGAGAGAGGAAGAAAAGTAAGGCAATACTGTATTCGTGTTTGGCTTCGTCCAAGATTTAGGACGAAGTAACCCGTTTAAGACGCGTTTAACCGGTTCTCGTTTTGTTTTCTGCTCTGATTGGGACTGGGTTCGAGATTGTAACCAAGCAACTGACATGCATGCGCAATGGAAGCCAGTCACGAATACAGCAGAGCCTACTTTTCTTCCTCTCTCTCAGCGAAGAAATAAGGAAAAGAAGGCTCTGCTCGCAGGGTAAAGAGAAGCGGGTCTAAGCTTACGTGGACGTAATGTTTCTCATTGACTTAATTGCATGCACTTTTCATTATTAATACTCCTAGGCTAATTATTTTCTTGACCGTATGTTAAAATTTTAATACTTATTTTTCTGAAAGTGTACGTCATTTAAATCAGTCCCTCGGGGCGAGATCACTCCTGAGAAAGTGTACGTGATAAAAAAATCGTGTGATTTTTTTCATGATTTTTTTATTTTTCACGTGATTTTTTTCACAATTTTTTTGTGATTTTTCTGAAGGTGTACGTGATTTAAATCAGTGATTTGCCCCACGATTACAATGGAGAACGCAAGCGGGCCATATATTTTACGCCTCTGAGTGGAAATCCAGCTTAAAACGGAAAAGAAAAAGTGGTCGCAAATCGTCGATCGCACGACAAAAAATACGGAATGCTCGACATAGTAATTTCATCAAATTCCGTGAATGTGCGCGTCGGGAAAAACGTTACGAGAAATAAAAAACTCGCGTGACCGTGATTCGTGTGCGTAAGAATGTTTACCAATCAGGACCATCAAAATGTCATGACGTATGCCAGCTGCTGACGCCATCTTGCGTCATTACGTGCGATGAGCGTGAAATGCTGACGCCACCAAAAACTACAATTTTCTAATGGAAACCCAGTGTATTTCGGTATTTTATCCGGTGACTTATATGCTTAAAGGTGATGTACAGTCCGTTCTGCGCATGTCCGCCATGGAGTCCCCAAAACATGACATTCGTAGATAATTACATGAAGTACTCAGCTCAATGTAAACCGTTAGGAACAACATGGCAGAAAACCAAGTGATTCGGCGAGGATATCAACTCGGATTTCTTCTATTCCTTCTGAAAATGTTTTCTTTTGGGTACAAGTAATGAATGGGAACCAAGAAAAGCTTACAATCTTGAATAAGGTATTAGTATTATTTTTGTAAATAAAGATGTAAACATTAGTTTCGTACATGCGCAGAACGGACTGTACATCACCTTTAAATTTTGTACGATGTTTTCTATCGCTAAAATCTTCCGTTATACCACATATAAAAAAATTTTGTAATGCCAAAAAAATGTTATTAAAGAAAACGTTATTTTTTGCTTTTAAAAAATATTGGCATTACAGATTTTTTTTATAATCTTTCTATTGATTGTTTCTGCTTGAAGAAAAAGTCTGCAAGAAAAAAAATTGCAGGTCACCGTACTTATTTTTCAAATACACGAGGTAATATAATGGCCCATTTTGAAGGGAATTTACTACGTCTGTGTTGCCATAGCAACTGACTCAATGTTACTAAAAAAACGGAAATATTAATTTATCATTTATCTATATTAAGGCATGCAAAATCTGACAATGTCAAACTGATATGCATCTAAATCTTTAAAAATGTATCGAGCCACCTTAACTAGGCAGTGTTTTAGATAGAGCTAAGCGAAAAGATGGTAAACTGCTGAGAATAGTTTTGATAACGAAATACTGACGTTTCAAGCAGAGCCCTTCATCAAAGTAAAAACTAGAGTGTTGTGTAGGCAGTGTTTTAGATAGAGCAAAGTGAAAAGATGGTAAACTGCTGAGAATAGTTTTAATAACGAAATACTGACGTTTCAAGCAGAGTCCTTCATCAGAGTAAAAACTAGAGTGTTGTGTCGGCAGTGTTTTAGATAGAGCAAAGTGAAAAGATGGTAAACTGCTGAGAATAGTTTTAATAACGAAATACTGACGTTTCAAGCAGAGTCCTTCATCAGAGTAAAAACTAGAGTGCTGTGTAGGCAGTGTTTTAGATAGAGCAAAGTGAAAAGATGGTAAACTGCTGAGAACAGTTGTAATAACAAAATACTGACGTTTCAAGCGGAGCCCTTCATCAAAGTAAAAACTAGAGTGTTGTGTAGGCAGTGTTTTAGATAGAGCAAAGTGAAAAGATGGTAAACTGCTGAGAACAGTTGTAATAACAAAATACTGACGTTTCAAGCAGAGTCCTTCATCAGAGTAAAAACTAGAGTGCTGTGTAGGCAGTGTTTTAGATAGAGCAAAGTGAAAAGATGGTAAACTGCTGAGAATAGTTTTAATAACGAAACACTGACATTTCAAGCAGAGTCCTTCATCAAAGTAAAACTAGAGTGCTGTGTAGGCAGTGTTTTAGACAGAGCGAAGTGAAAAGATGGTAAACTGCTGAGAATAGTTTTAATAACGAAATACTGATGTTTCAAGCAGAGCTCTTCATCAGAGTAAAATCTGAAATTTAATAAAAGTGTCCAAACTAATCCTTTATGAGAAGTGGCCCTACATAACAAGGTATTATTAATAGTGTGTTTTGACTGAGAAATTAAATAGAGATTGGCAAAGTGATTGCTCAGAAGAGATTGCAGGTTCTTATACGGCTCCGCCTTAGCGTCAAGTCGCCGTCTGCGTCATGTCTATTATTAGACTAGACTAAGAGAATAAAGAAAGAAACAGTGGATTGCAAACTATAACCATTAGATAACTAGGAATCTTATACAAATATTATTTATATATATATATATATATATATATATATATATATATATATATATATATATATATATATAGTGAATCAGTTATTAATTAGAAGTGAATGGCTATACATTTCCAAATAATCTGATTAGACTTCTTAATCCAATATTATGCCGGGGACAGAAGTGGTTTTGCCTTCGAGTATAAGTGATTATTTTAAGCCTTCCTTATTGTTAACCTTCTTGACACCTTGACACTTTCCTGTGCAGTTTATTGACAGATGAGAGCGTGTGAGCGAGAAACAGAGCAGGTAAAAAGGGGCTAACACCTCTCTCCTCCGGGCTTCTTGAGATTTGTTGAGCTCTTCAATATTAAACCCCTTTATAATGAAGAGCTCAACAACGCTCAATAAGCCTCTGCGGAGGAGAGAGGGCTAACACTAAAAAGCGATACACGATACGGCGATATGGCGATGCAACGATAAAAAATCCGGGGGAGATTACACATTTCTATAAAAAGTCAGGGGGACTCAGACTGGTGAAAAATTTAAGCCGGGGGAATTGGTTGTAAATGTTGTAGCGAATGCCTTGAATCCTGACAGCGATCTAAATTGCACTCGCGCATTTTCAAATTACTAGCGTTGTATTAACCCCTTGAGAAGTAAAATCATCTGGCGTTAGCTATACTGCTTAACCCCTTAATTGACTCCTAAGCTTTAGCGAGCATGTAAACGCACCTTTACATGACTACTAATAACTAATCTACTCGCGGAGTCGCGGTTACTGCACACGGGAAAATGCGCAAGGCGTTAAGGCCGATTTAGACGGCACAACTCTTACCTACAACTGTCGCACGTTTACAGATATGCAAACCAGTTGTTACAGGCTGCCACCGTCATGAGTTCGCACTGGCTGCCCCAGGTTGTTGACAAGTCTGTAACAGGTTGTTGACAACTTGTAAGTAACAAGGTTGATACTCCAACAGACCTGTGACAAGTTGTTCCGACAGCCTGCAGCTAACAACTTGTTAACAGGCTGATGATCACGTTCACCTCTGACGAAGGGGCTTCGCTCGAAACGTTAGACTCCTACGTTCTCTGTTTCGGCAGTATATTTAACCTTACTATATTTCGATTGATGCTAACAAGATTGTAGCGGCTTGTTAATTAGTTAACACTTCGAGGCCTGGACCTCTCCCTCTGCTGAATAAAATCGTCTGGTGTTATAAAATACTAAAGACTCGTCTTCAGGCTTCAAAGTGTTAAAGAGATAGGTTTTAACACTTTGAGGCCTGGACCTCTCCCTGAAATTGTAATAGAAGATTTTTTACAACTTTTTCGTATCTTTCTTCGTTTGCAAGATATTTCAATTTGTTTAATATGTAAATGAGATGGGCTCTGACGTTAGGAGCAGCCAGCAGGGTACAGTATTTTTACACAAACCAACATCAGTTATGAAATGTTCAGTGTCACAAGGCGTTTTTACGTGCACAGTTTCAATTCAAGTGATTTCGTTGAACAAATTTAGAGATATAACTGATTTTGCTACGTGTGAAAATACCGTACCCTGCTCCTGACGTCAGAGACCATCTCATTTACATATTAAACAAATTGAAATATCTTGAAAACGAAGAAAGATTGAAAAAATTGTAAACGATCTTCTATTCAATTTTGTGAGTTCTTTCAAATTAGACAAACTTAATTTTTGTTGCCAATGTCCTTTCAAGACTCGTCGTCAGGCTTCAAAGTGTTAAATGAACAGCGTTGTTACAACTTGTTAATAACTTTGCTACCAGCCTGTTGCGAACACAATAATCGAAATATAGTAAGGTTAGATATACTGCCGAAACAGAGAACGTAGGAGTCTAACGTTTCGAGCGAAGGCCATTTGACGAAGGCCCTTTGACGAAGGCCCTTTGTTGCGAACACATCCTGTCAGCAAGCTGTGAGAGTTTAACGTCTGTAGACTGGTTCTCAGTTGAGGAGTAAAAAAATCTTCTGGTGTTAAAACAACAAAGGATTCCGTTTATTAGTCGCTTTGAGAGTGAAAGTGTTAAAGTTGACATCAGAGAGTTGACATTAATTAAATAAACTGTTTTAAGTCTTAAAATGTTATTGCTGCCTCCCACCTGGGAGGCAGCACACTATTCTTGACATCTCTCTTGGGTTACCTATGCGTTGAGTTACCGCGTGCTCAGTCTTTTTGCCGAGCAATGTATGGCTGCGTATATCAATTTTCGGATTTGGAGATTTGGAGATGTTGGTTCTGAACCCCCCTGACCATGCAACAGATGGTATGACAGCAGTAAAGAGCCTGGGTACGAAGCTGCAGTGCGCCTTGTAAAAACGCCAGGTAAAAGGATAAAAGGCCGGCCTGGCCTTTTATCCTTTTACCTTGGCGTTTTTACACGTTTTGCTCGCATAATTTCCTTGTGGTCGAAGCTGTTCAAGACTTAAGACGCCTGGTCAAGCGTTCACTCGGGCTACTGCAAAATCACAGTGCTATATATAGTACGTGAAGGTACTGAAGTGTTATCGAAGCTGCAATCAAGTCTAAACACATTGGTCACAGACAAAAGTCAAAACACAATCCAGTTCTCCCATAGAAAACACAATGTGAATTTGCAATACACTGACAAAACACGATTGCCTGTATTTAACGTATTTCCACATATGTACACAGCGTCATATGTCGAGTCTCTTCGGGTATTAAATATCAACACATCTATCAACGGCGTGTGCGATTGTAAGCGTATATAGGCAGCACTTCCTTGCGATAGCAACTTCTAGTTATAATTTTATCGGGTATTGTGGTGTATTTTGGGGGCTAAAATGGAGAATTCAGTGGGCTGATTTGAGCCTATCAGTTTTAAAAGTTCTAAATCACTATTGCTTTGTTTGTTTTCGGAATTGTATACTTCTCTTGTCAATACTTTGGAGCAAAGATTGTTTTGATGACAAATGTTGCGTTTTTCTGCCAAGTTACATGTAAGTTATGAGTTATGTAAATATTTAATGCATTGAAATACACGCCGAAGGTGGCACTGTTCAAGATACTGTTTACCATTTATTGTCTTCGATATTCTTCTTTAAATGTCTATGTTTCGAAATGGCAATCATTACGTCATCCCATCAGGCCTTGCGGCTGATGATGCGTTAAATCAGCCTAAATTAGATCATGTTTTCTTTCTCCGCTTTCCTGAATCTGATCAACGGTTGTTTGAAGTCAAGTGTTCTTTCTTGGACGTGTTTAGTGTGTTCACAGACATAGTTATTGTTCAGTAATTTCGCTGGTAGGTATCTTGATCTTATATACGCTTACAATCGCTGATTAAACATGATCGTGCTGTGTATACTCGACATATATGAACGCTACATGTGTGGAAATACGTTAAATACAGGCAATCGTGTTTTGTGTATTGCGAATTGTGTTTTCTATCGGAGAATTAGATTGTGTTTTGACTATTTTCTGTGACCAATGATGTTTAGACTTTTATAGATTTTAGCACTGCATGCGATGTAATTGCAGCTGCGAGTTTGCAGTAGCCCGAGTGAACGCCTGACCAGGCGTCTTGTTATAATAGTAATACAGTTGATGTTCTTGGGCATAAATATGTTTTTGGCCCTTCTCAGAGCTTATTTTAACTCTCGCCATCGGCTCCAATCTCATACCCAGAGCCTGCGATCCTTTTGGTCATTACCGAACGGAGGCTCTGGGAAACTCCGATGAAAAAGACCCCCAAATTGGGTTTTTGTTCCCAGTCCTCTGGTTCCCAGTTCCCTATAATTTGTAACAATCATCGACGATCGTTCGCTTGTTCGAAGACCAGGAAAAATATTTGTTTACCGATAAAAAAAGGCCCAACATGTTTTACAAAGCTCTCGACAATACAATCGATACAAATGGCCTTTCTTCGCTTTTCTCAAAATCGTGAACCAGACGATTTCACGAGTGTGTTTTAAATGTCCGCGTCGCCGTCAGCACTCGGCAGTAATCGGCTCAGTCGCTCAGGTAAGAAATTGTACTTTTTGCCAGGAATTTTGGCTAAACTACATCGATCGACGTGCATTCTCTAATATAATTTTAAAGTTCTGAGACGAAACTGCGAAGAATTACGAGACGAGTCAGACGATGGATGTTTGTTTGGCGACGAAGCGACAATAATAATAGTTTTAACTTGTAAATTGTCGGGATTTTTGCTGTTTTGAATTATTTCATCTGTTCAATTATATTTTGGGACTGTCGTGTATAATTATGTGTTACAGAACGTAGAGAAATCGATTAAACAAGTTAGCAACGTGCACACTATTTGAAATTTTACTGTTTTTAAACTAACCAATCAGATGACGAGTTTCATCGGAGTTTCCCAGAGCCTCTGATTCTTGGAAGAAGCCAAAAGGATCGCAGGCGCTGGGTACGAGATTGCATCGGTTCGGGCTAAAATGAGCTTGAGAGGTAGCGCCCTGTTTCTAAGCCTTTCGTTTCCGCATGAGCTTGGCCGCGTAGTCGGTTTGGGTTCTTGGGAAGACTGGGGAAAGGCTGGAAACGAGAAGGCCTACCTGCCTAGCAACATTCGTAAAAAGGTCCTGCCCAGAATCGTTCTGGCCCTTCGAGGGTTCCTGGGATCTAGCGTAGCGACAGTATATTATATAAAAAGCATAAGAATGTCCGCGAAGATTTTACCAAAGATCTTGGCGATCGAAAGAAGGAAATTATGGAATATATTCGAATTGGAGCTCGAAATGAAAATTTAACTATTTAACTTTCAACTTTTGGCGGTTGCAGAAGGAAAGCTAGTGATAAGAAAACTAGGCCAGTGAACCTTCGTCGATCCGAGGTGAGTAGGCTTGTATTATTTTATGCAGATGGAAATAGTAAGTGTCGGGAAACACTTAGGACGTCATAACATCACAATTCTTCCTCAATAAACAACTGAGCTGTAAAGTGAAAGTGTTTACGAATTTTGCTAGGCCTTCCCCAGCGGGTCCGTTCGGATCACTTCCGAAACGTGTCAACCGAGGAAGGCCTAGAAACTAGGCTACCCCGCTTTGCCGAGATGATTTTTATTGTGTTCACATGAGAAGGAAGGCTAGCTCGCCTAGCCAGGCTGGCTTGTTTGTTGTCCTAATTGCGTAATTTATCAGTTCTGGTACGACACAAAGTCTCATTGTTTTAAATATGAACTGTACATGAACAAACAGAACTTGTGAATTGTTAATATATGTCGAAAAAAGCTGATAAAAACAAATTTTATCGCGTGTACGAAGCCTTCAATGCCAACCCGGGTAGACGAGCCAATCCGGTCAATCGTGTTTACATGGGGGAAAAACAGCCCGGGTGACCGAGATCTCGGTCTCTCAAAGCGAGATCTCGGCTCGGCCCTCATATAAACACAAAATGAAAATTAACAAGAAATAATAGCACAAGCACGATCTCGGCAAAGCGGGCTAGCGCGGGTACCCGAGTTGGGCCAAAAACATAATTTATGCCCGCGAACATCAACTCTATTGTTATAGCTTGTTATATTAATTTTGAAAAGGGGGATTCCTCTCATAGTCCACACGCAAAAACGCGCACTCTGTGTCAGACCTGATGCAGAATGATGTCAGATATGTTCAGAAAAATGTATAGCGATCCCTGATACAGCCTGTTGCGGTATCAGCTATGCTACACCTATGATATCATATATCTGTATCATTCCTGCAGCTACAACAGACTGTTCAGAACAGATTCTGTCAAACTGTATCAGCCTGACACGGTCAGTGCTGTATCAGTTTGATATAACAGACTGAACAGGTATGTTGTCTACGGAGCTGTTGCAGTCTGTTAGAAATTCTAACTAAATGATGATACATCAGCGCTGGTAGATTCTGTAGCTGTCAGGCTGTATCAAGGGTCGCTACATTTCTCTGAACAGATCTGATATCAGAGCTGATCAGACTGTGCGTTTTTACGTGTGTACAGTTACAGTAGACCATGAGTAGACTTGTGTCTATGTAGTTTGCGAGTGATATAAGTTGTAAGATATTTGTCCGATCAAATATTTTTTCGCTTGCGTAAGGTCTATAATTAGACTAACTAAGAAGTTAGATTTTAAAATCGAAACAATAGATGGAAAAAAACATGACTTTAAATGGCAATAGTGCCAATATACTGTTCATTGCTTGCCAATATAGCTCGCTTTAAGCTTAAATAAAAATTACATATTCTTTTCATATTTTTCTCCGAAGCAACACACATGATTTAAAAAAGACATTTTAAAAGTATTAATCGAAGGTTAATATTTTAAATTTAAAATTTAATTAATAAGGCCTTATACGCCTAGATATGTCCTACAACAAGTCACGCAAAGACTTTATACAGAAAACGAAATTAAATATAGAAGTCCATTGAATTAAGATGACACTTAGCAAAAGTTTCCGGTTCGTAAATGTTTCCGGATTCACTTCGTACCGAGTATTCGGATTCGTTAGGCGTTTACACCACAACAGTATTCGCAGATTCGGCCCTTCACACTAAACTCGGAATTCTTTAGTTCAGTTAATATGTTGACCATGTGGTGGTTCCACCGCAACCTCACATGACTACGAGCGGAAGAGCATCCGAATTCATCGGAATAACCGTTCACAGTACGTATTGTCTCGGATTCAAAAGTATTCGGATACGAAGTTTCTACATTTTTTTCCGGATTCGAAATCTCCGGATACGTGATCAAACCGGAAAGTTTTTATTCCGGATTCATTCTTTTTGTGTGTAAACGGCAAAACGAATCCGGTACTAAAACGTTCCGGAGTCGTCACGAATCCGAAAACTTTTGCTCCAGTGTAAACGGGGTCTTTATTAGAAGTTAAGAGCTGTGTTTGTATAACTGTATGGAAAACATGAGAAGATTAGTATACCAGTCAATACGCCATCATAAGCCATGATATGCCATCATGATATGCCATGATATGCCATCGTATGCCATCATAAACCATGATACGCCATCATATGCCATCCGGCATAGTTCATCATGCGCCATCATAAACCATGATACGCCGTCATAGGCCATCATATGCCATGATACGCCATCATAAGCCATCATAAACCATGATACGCCATCATAGGCCATCTTATTATATGGAGAAGAGTATTTTACTAGCAACTAAAACACTCGTAGAATCCATATTTCACTACATCCGGGAACCGAGTGGCGTATTTCTCGTATGTAACGCTCGCGAGTGACATATCGACAAGTCAAAATTTTCGCCTTTTGCCGCCGTAAGTTTCGAATCAAGTAAATTTGAGCCAGTATCTTCTCTTAATTCAGTTTTTCATGTAAAATGAAGGACAGTATTTGAATAAGCCGTTGTATTTTTCATTCGTATTTTCTAAAAGCTTTACGTCAAGCGGTTGTAGTTTTTGCATTAAACCCAGTTTATCAACATCACTTCCACGCATAATTTCATTGTCCATATAATAAATAGAACATTACACGGTTGCTCAAAGATATGGATTTTATGTTCTCGTGGCAAGAGCAATATCTCACGAGTGAGCTGCGCTCACTCGTGAGATATTGTCCTTGCCACTCGAACATAAAATCCATATCTTCTCGCCACCGTGTAATAGCCCCTTTATATGCCATCATAAGTCATCACACACCCTCATACGCTATCATTAGCAATGATGACCTATGATGGCCTATGATACTATTAGTTAGGTCATCATGTGCCATCATTTGCCATCACACGCCCTCACATGCTTAGGTCATCATGATAATCGCATAATGACAAATGGCAGGAAAAAATCATTAAATATAACAAAAATTCTGCCTCACATGGTTTCTCTCATGAAGCTTAACACACTAATAAGATAGCTTGAGTTTAGCTGTACTAATTATAACACTTGCTTGAGAACAGGAAGGAATTAATGACATTTTAATTCGTTCCCATCCATCCAAAGACCTCCACTCAAGCTTTGAAGAAAATCCGACAACTATATGGTGAATTATAAACTGCAGAAAAAAATAATTCTCAATAATACAGGACAAAATATGTGAAGTTTGTAAAGTTTTGTTAGTCTTGCTCTACAAGCTGTCGTTAGTTAGTATAGTACGTTCAGCTTAGAGTTTGTAAAGTTTTGTTAGTTCTTGCTCTACAAGCTGTCGTTAGTTTGTATAGTACTTTCAGCTTAGAGTTTGTAAAGTTTTATTAGTTCTTGCTCTACAAGCTGCCGTTAGTTAGTATAGTACTTTCAGCTTGGAGTTTGTAAAGTTTTGTTAGTTCTTTGTTTTTTCTCGTCACGGATGTTAATTTACGTTCTAGTTTAACGTGAGAAGTCTTGAATAAAAGATATTCCGAAAAATAATGCCATCTTGAAAACTCAAGTCAAACAAGTGAAACTATAGTGAAAATTGTAATATTAGTCGACTTTATTTCAAAGTCTATATATATAGGGTCTACATGTATATATACAAGTCAAAAGTTCGATGACATCATCGGCAACAAAAGAAAAGAAAACCTATCAGTATTTACACGAGTTAGAAAACCTATCACTAGCTAATTACACGAGAGAAAATCTAACACTAACTATTTACACAAGTCAGAAGACCCAACACTATAGAAGTAAAGAGACTATAGGTAAAAAGTGACAGTTCCTTGCTAGCCATAAGGCCCGAGTTTAGCTTGGGTTTATTAAACATAATTTGCAATGCTTCATTATTAATAGTTGATTAGTGTTAAATAAATTATTTGAATAAAGAATTTTATAGTTGTTGAAAATTAAGTTTTTCATACTGGTAGTACGGGAAAGTAAACTCGGCCCTTATGGCTAGCAAAGCCACTGTCACTTTTTGCCTAGTCTCTCTACTTCTATAGTGTTAGGTCTTCTGACGTCTTGTGTAAATAGCTTGTGTTAGGATTTCTCTAGCTAGTGATAGGTTTTCTAACTCGTGTAAGGTTTTCTTTTTTTGTTGTTGCCGATGATGTCATCGAACTTTTGACTTGTATATATAGACCTAGCATGTTTTTGTATTTTCACTTGTCCGATTATGACTTTGAAATAAAGTCGAAATATTACAATTTTCACTTAAAGTTTGAAACGTTCTCTGGTCAAAGATATTTACTTCTAACAAGCTTTCGGCTGCCAGTCTGCAGCCTTCGACGGGTTAACACTAATGAGATAAAATACCGAAATACCGACGAAGGAAAGCAAGAGGAACGCAAACACGTTATTGACGCCTTGATGACGAATGGATATCCCAGGAAGTTCCTGGCGAGGTTGAAAGGAAACGTGTTTTGACACAAGAAACGACACCATCACCGGAAAAGTTAGTCCGCATGTTCTTTGAGAGAGTGGAACCCAAAACGAACGACTACGCTGTCCTACCCTACATCAAAGGCCTTACGGAACCCCTTAAACGACTCTTGAAACCATACGACATTAAGGTCACAACAAAACCTCTACGCACGCTTCAACAAATGCTGCCTTCACCCAAAGACCGACCATCCGAAGAAAAACAAACGAACGTTGTCTACCAAATCAATTGCGCAGATTGCTCGTGGAGCTACATTGGAGAGACAGGCAGAGCTTTGGTGACGAGGAAAAAAGAACATATGAGAAATGTTGAAAAATACAAAGCCGGTTTAAACATAGCAAAACATATGCTTGGATTAACGACCACGCAATTGACTTTAAAAACAGCAAAGTTATTGACAGGGCAAACTATCGCCACAGAGGAACATTAGAATCATGGCATACTGCAACCACCACCAATGCAGATAATAATGCAAAACATTTGCCAGAACAATACCGGTTTTTACTTAAAAAGTAGAGTATAGTATTATATGTAGGCGGAACTATTTATCTCTGTGTTGTCACTGTAATGTAATTGTAAACCGTAGCTGTAGGCGTAGTGTGTAATCATCAACCGTAAGAGTAATTTTTTATCTCATTAGTGTTAACCCATCGAAGGCTGCAGACTGGCAGCCGAAAGCATGTTAGAAATAAATATCTTTGACCAGAGAACGTTTCAAACTGTAATATGTTTAATCCTGGTCGCGCTTCTAGCATTTTTAAAAATAGTTCCACTTGTTTGACTCATATCTTGAGTTTTCGGGCATTATTCTTCGGAATATGTTTTATTCTATACTAGTTTTCAAGTTGTCGGCTGGTCTTGGTTTGTGAGTCTTTTCTTGGTTGTTTGCGCTATTTATCCCTGGGAATGAGTTGAACCGCACATGACATGTGTCATGCGGTTTTCAACTCTTATGTATTTTCCTCTACTCGTCACAAAAAGAATCCACCCCGAAGAAAGAGCTAGAGCATGAAGATGCTATCGCTTCTATACTTTCAATTGTTAGCGCACACCCGACCATATATGTCTATATCGTTTAATATTTTCTTTTACAACCTGTATTAATTCCGATAACTGAAAGAACCAATAAAACTATAGACTGCTAATAATAAGGTGTTACTCCGAGTGACGAACCATACCGGACAAGAAGAGAAAACTCTACTTGGCCCAGCTGGGATTCGAACCCGCGACCTTCGGTTTACTAGTCCGATGCTCTACCAAATGAGCTACAGGTCAAGTTGAGAGCTGAAGGTCGAATGATAGTACTTATACGCTATTTAATATTTCAAAACACACTAGTTTCTTCATTATCTAGACAACAGTCTTCATACATGACGATTTCGAATGAAACATTATTATTCTTCACTGTCCCACAATATTCATTCGAAAACTTATAGACTGTATAGCGAATTCCTATTCCAAATCGCTACCTCGTCGAACACTCATAATTTGTTTGTTTGCTAAAGAAATTAAGTTTACAACCTTTCACTTTGCTCTATCTAAAACACTGCCTACACAACACTCTAGTTTTTACTCTGATGAAGGACTCTGCTTGAAACGTCAGTATTTCATTATTAAAACTATTCTCAGCAGTTTACCATCTTTTCACTTTGCTCTATCTAAAACACCGCCTACACAACACTCCAGTTTTTACTCTGATGAAGGACTCTGCTTGAAACGTCAGTATTTCGTTATCAAAACTATTCTCAGCAGTTTACCATCTTTTCACTTTGCTCTATCTAAAACACTGCCTACACAACACTCTAGTTTTTACTCTGATGAAGGACTCTGCTTGCAACGTCAGTATTTCGTTATCAAAACTATTCTCAGCAGTTTGCCGTCTTTTCACTCTGCTATATCTAAAACACTGCCTACACAACACTCTACTTTCTAACCCGTCGTATATTAGCTTGATCAACAACTTATTAATACGCTTAATTTTATAGTTTAGCGTCTGACTTCGCTAAGAGAAACCATTTATTGTATTTCTTATAAAAGAAGCGTTAAACTTACCTATGGGAAGTACACTTGTCAAAAGAAAAATGAATAGATTTCGTTTAAGCGACCCCATAACCTTTCCGTTCAGCGAATTTTCCTTGATGTTACACTGGGTCATATTAAGCATAAATACAGACTGAAGTGTCTGCGTGTTTGTTGATCAATATTAGATAAAAAAGATTAGTCAGTCAGTTTTGAATAAGCCACTTGGGAATGCAGCCAAGCCTGGCTGAGATTTCCGTAGTTTAAAGTGCATATAAACCCAAATTTTTTATCATCTGAATACGTTCTACATAGAGCAAACAGCTAGTAATTGTTCAATGAAATATTTTTTTGATTGGAGCTATTCTTCAATGTTTTTTTGCGATTCGCATTAATTTATAGTATAGTAATGAATTGGCGTCTATGTAGGCATTTGGCTTTCTTTCTCTTTTTGGCAAGATATGATAATTTTTGTGGAAAAACTCATACAATATGGAACATGTTGTTCAAACACACCATGCATTAATGGAAGAATTGGGTCATGTCACCCCTGCAAATAAATATTGTATAGATAATGATGACTACTTTGACGTCATCTCATTACCATTTTGAAAACAAAAATCTCTATTAAAGCAATAAAGGTTGCTCCAATCTAAAAAATATTTCGCTGTTCAACTATTTGCCAAAGGTAGAACGTATTTAGATGATAAAAAAATTGGGGTTATATGCACTTTAAAAAAGATAGCTGTCAGTTTCAACAGAGAGAAAGCCTTTGTGGGAGTTTCTTTGCGACAAGGCACCGGAAAAAAACAAAACGCTAATCTTAAAAAGCTGATTACAAGCTTGGAGACACGCTGTGCAGCGGCTCTTTATGTTCAGCGGCTCATGAACGTTCTAAAGACTTGAGGGGGTGAGATGGACTGGCACGTGTCCTGTATAAATTGTATGTTTTTTCAACGTTTCGATTACATGGCAAGCGGGCTAGCCGGGATGAAAATGTCCATGCAGGACCGTAGCCACCAATTTCCAACTGGTCCGGTTGACTGGTCCTGTTTTTACTTGGACTCGTGGAGCCTGAAAACGACTTCTTGAAAACATGACGCCGAATAAATTATTCGGAATAATCACAGACAGAAGCGAAACATTTAATTCGACGCGACGATAATTCGTCGTGTAACTCGAACACGCAATATCCTCGCATTATCCGTCTGACTCAGACGAATTTAATTGCCGAGACGATTTTAATTCGTGTGTCGAATTTAATCGAGTTATACGTCGCAGTTTCGTCGAATAAAATTCAAACAATTAAATTCGTCTGAATTAAATTCGTCTATTGTGCGACGTTTAGCGCAGGCCTAACACTAACCTTAATACCTTAATACAATAAACCATAAACTACTAACTTGGAGGTTAATACGCTCAAGACCGAGGTTTAATATTTTACTGTAAAGACCGAACGGTCGAGGTTATTAAGTAGTTTATGATATGGCACTTTTTATTTCAAAATCAATCTTGTATTTCCTGGTCTTCGCTTCCTTTAACTTCGTCAAAACACCGAACTAGCGTTGTTTTCTTCTGTTTCTTTCTCGTCTGGATAATGTTCATCATTGTCTAGTTCATCTATTTTCGCCGTTTTCGGCAATAAAAGTTTCTTATTACGCGTGATTTTACCGGAAGTAATCCGTGCCATATAATAATTGATATATAATGACATTATTTGATATATGACATTATTTGATATATATCACATTATTTGACATATAATGACATTATTTGATATATAACGACATTATTTGATATATAATGATATTATTTGACATATAATGACATTATTTGATATATAATGACATTATTTGATATATAGTGACATTATTTGATATATAATGACATTATTTTATATATAGTGACATTATTTGACATATAATGACATTATTTGATATATAACGACATTATTTGATATATAATGATATTATTTGACATATAATGACATTATTTGACATATAATGATATTATTTGATAATAATGACATTATTTGATATATAATGACATTATTTGATATATAAGGACATTATTTGATATATAGTGACATTATTTGACATATAATGACATTATTTGATATATAATGACATTATTTGACATATGACGACATTATTTGACATATAATGACATTATTTGACATATGACATTATTTGATATATAGTGACATTATTTGATATATAATGACATTATTTGACATATAATGACATTATTTGATATATAGTGACATTATTTGACATATGACATTATTTGACATATAATTACTTTATTTGATATATAGTGACATTATTTGACATATAATGACATTATTTGATATATAGTGACATTATTTGACATATAGTGACACTATTTGACATATGACATTATTTAACATATAATGACATTATTTGATATATAGTGACATTATTTGACATATAATGGCATTATTTGATATATAGTGACATTATTTGACATACAATGACATTATTTGATATATAATGACATTATTTGATATATAATGACATTATTTGACATATGACATTTGACGCCTTGATGACGAATGGGTATCCCAGGAAGTTCCTGGTCGAGGTTGAAAGGAAACGTGTTTTGACACAAGAAACGACACCATCACCGGAAAATTAGTCCGCATGTTCTTTGAGAGAGTGGAACCCAAAACGAACGACTACGCTGTCCTACCCTACATCAAAGGCCTTACGGAACCCCTTAAACGACTCTTGAAACCATACGACATTAAGGTTACGACAAAACCTCTACGCACGCTTCAACAAATGCTGCCTTCACCCAAAGACCGACCATCCGAAGAAAAACAAACGAATGTTGTCTACCAAATCAATTGCGCAGATTGCTCGTGGAGCTACATTGGAGAGACAGGCAGAGCTTTGGTGACGAGGAAAAAAGAACATATGAGAAATGTTGAAAAATACAAAGCCGGTTTAAACATAGCAAAACATGCTTGGATTAACGACCACGCAATTGACTTTAAAAACAGCAAAGTTATTGACAGGGCAAACTATCGCCACAGAGGAACATTAGAATCATGGCAATTATAATGACATTATTTGATATATGACATTATTTGACATATAATGACATTATTTGATATATAATGACATTATTTGATATATAATGACATTATTTGACATATGACATTATTTGACATATATAATGACATTATTTGACATATAATGACATTATTTGATATATAATGACATTATTTGACATATAATGACATTATTTGACATATAATGACATTATTTGACATATAATGACATTATTTGATATATAATGACATTATTTGATATATAATGACATTATTTGACATATAATGACATTATTTGATATATAATGACATTATTTGACATATGACATTATTTGATATATAATGACATTATTTGACATATAATGACATTATTTGACATATACTGTAATGACATTATTTGATATATAATGACATTATTTGACATATGATATTATTTGACATATAATGACATTATTTGACATATAATGACATTTTTACCTCCACCAGGAGGTTATGTTTTTACCCCGTTCTGTCTGTTTGTTTGTTTGTCTGTTTGTTTGTTTGTTTATTTGTCTGGAGGTTATCGCAAAAACTATTACACCAATTTTCATGAAAGTTTGCAGAAGGGTTGGCCATAGAGCAACGAACAATCATTAAATTTTGGTTGAATTTAGTCAAAATTTGGATGAGAAATTAATAAAAATCTGACCGCAAGATTCTCCATGTAGAAGAAATGCTTGATTGCGCTCATTATCCTTATTTTATGCAAATATTTTTGCATAATTTTGGTACGAGTGCAATCAAGGATTTTATTCATACATGTGTGTGTTGCACAGTGTTGGTCTCGTGAGCTGGTTAGTGGGATGGCTCATTTTCTTTTTAAACATCTCAACCTGCGGGTGGAGGTATATGCAATCTCTGACTGCTCTCTAGTTTGATATATAATATTATTTTATTTGATATTATTTTATACATAATGACATTATTTGACATATAATGCCATTATTTGACATATAATGACATATATTTATTTGACATATAATGCCATTATTTGACATATAATACAAATTTCTCAGCTTTATTTCATAAAAGAAATAGAAAATGGATGCCCTGTGTTTATATAACCTGATGCAAACACTCAATTGAGTTTGGGAGAATTTGGAAGTACTTATGTAAATTGCTCGCCTACAGCTCAGGTTAAGATAAACTTTCAACTCCCAACTCACTCACGTGTTTGCACTTTGCTCTATCTAAACAGAACACTGCCTACACAGCACTCTAGTTTTTACTCCGATGAAGAGCTCCAATTGAAACATCAGTATTTCATTACTAAAAAGGCCTACAACCTTTCACTTTATCCTACACAGTACTCTGTTCCATCCACCTTAAGACTACCTATCAATGTTAAGCCCAAGGGGGTGGGCAAGGGGTAGGGATTTGACTGGCTTTGCTTTCCTGACAGTGAGGATTTTGACTGACCCTCCGTGTGGATATTTGACATGGCCAGAGAATCAACCCTGTGTGTAGGGCAGTTTTGACCGATATGCAAGAGTCTCCATGGTGACAAATGCTAGTTTACTGTTTATAAGTGAGAGTTTATTAAATATGTTATAATAAAATGTTTGCGGATACAACCATGTAAAATATATTTATTCTGCTGAAGTTTCATCCTGTGTTGCTCAGGACATCATCAGAGCAATCTCAGGACATCATCAGAGCAATCTAGATTGCTCTATATGATGTCCTGAGCAACACAGGACGATCAAAACCTCAGCAGAATAAAATATATTTTACATGGTTGTATCCGCATTCCGCAAACATTTTATTATAACATTCTTCACCATGCAAAGCAGTTACAAAACTATTATTAAATATTGTTCACATTGTTGTTGCCCATTAGAGTACAACTTACAGGCTACTTGTATTCTCTTTATATTTTCAATATTAAATGCTGCAAAAAGTATAAATATCGCCTTGCACTGCACAGGCTGTTGTTGCAAGTCAATTCTATTGCGACGTGATACCTTTTTTTAATACATTACTTTAGAAATCATTTGTAATTTGACCAATTTGAATTTCCCTAGGTGGGGAAAATAAAATATAGGAAATGTCAAATCCCCACCCCCTTGCCCGCCCCCCCTCGGGCTTAACATTGATAGGTGCATTTAATACAAACGTCAAAAATATACATTTTAACACACAAATTTCTATCTTTAACCAACCTTATACACTTGGAGACCATCTTAAAGGATTTTTCTACTTCCTTGGGCAGTTTTTAGTACCAAACAGCTCGTGGAAATATACCAAAATCCTCCCCAAACTTTGGCCATTGTTTCGACGAAGACGAAGCGACGGCCCCATATTAAAATGCTGCTCCTTTGCAAAGTTCACCGCTCTTGGCTTCTTCAGGGGTGTAACAACTAAAATGGGAATAAAGAAAGGTCGTTCTAAGCGTAACTGCTAGATTAAAAACGGTTTCAAAGTGAATAAAATTTACTTCAAACAGGTCGAAGGAGAAACAAAATAGTTTGAAAAACTCTTCTTCACTTTCGCGCCAAACAACAAATCTGAGCCTGCAAGCCTCTTGGTCAACGCCCGGGGACATGCGCAGACTGCCCGCAGGCTAGAGTCCCTTTGGCCTGACCATTATTTGTTTATTTATTTATTTAGTTAGTTAGTTAGTTATTTTACTTCTTTTCGTTCTTCACATTTATTTATTGTTTATTTATTTATTTACCATTTTGTTTAGTTATTTAGTTACTTTGTTTATTTATTTATTTTTTTATTTAGTATCATTTATTTATTTACTTCATACTTCAGCTGAGAGTGGCACACGGAAGATACAGTACACTACATTATTATATGGCAGCAGCGCTGAGAGGTCCGAATACGGAAATCCTGTAATTTGATTGGTTCATAAGCGGTCGGATATTTCCCGTATCCGCCCGCTCAGAGCTGAATCTGCCGTTTGGAACCGTAAGTTAATTTTATAAATAAAATGGCAGTCATGTATCGGAAACAAGATGGATTATAATTTCAGAACTAACTCATTGTTGAAATATATCGTGCAGGTATGTTGTTAGAAATTTTATAAGCTTTCATTTGATGTATATATATAGTTCGAGTTTCCACGTTTTGTGAAAGTTTTTAAAATGTCCAAACCGTTCGTAACATTGTTCGTAATAACATTTACTTCTCACAAGTATTAGAATTCCAGATGATTTTTTATTCAAACTACTTAACGTACGATTTTGAGCGATATGTCAAACAAAAGCAATTGAAAATTACTATTTGGGGTAGAAAGTTCAGGATTCTAGCTCAACGGGAAGTACTTTAAAAATGGGAAAATGTCTGCCATTTTCGTTTAGTTCGCAAGAAAGATGGGTCGAGTTTTCACAGAACGTTCACAACATTTATGGCCATATAATAAACTACTTATTGACCTCGCTTGTTCGGTCTGTACTAGTGAAATATCGGACCTCTGTTTTTTGCACAGACCTCAACTGGCTGCGCTCGTCTCGGTCCGTACTAAAAAACATCGGTCTGATATTTCACTAGTACAGACCTCACGCTCGGTCAATGAGTAGTTATTATTTTTCTCAGGTCCGTAACAAAAATGCCGGCTTCTGATTGGCTAAATACGAGGTCCGTATCACACAAGTACGGACCTCTCGTTTTTCCCGCCAAAACTAATATGGGGTGAAAAACAGTTTTCAAACCAAAAAAGTGGTTAAAAATGTACTCCGACGATAGTGAGCATAGCGAGAGCGAATTTTATTATCCCCAAGACGACGTCCCAAGCACAAGTGCTGGAAATTTAGTCTATTCAGACCCAAACGCGAACGAAAACGGGTGTTACAATGGCAGCGATATTGACATCCAAAATTATATTGAGAGTCAACGACCGGAAAACACGAAGAAGAAAACGGAATACGATATAAATGTCCTTAATACCAGGTACTTTTTGTCTATAAATTAAGTACGAGAAATTCAAACCATACCTGCACTGCAAAGGAATTAAACATCCTCCTCGCCAAATTTTTCGTTAACGCTCGCAAGAAAAATGACGACGTTTACGAGCCTTCGTCTCTCACAGCTTTTCAGAGAAGTCTTTCACAGAAGTTGACTTGTAACAATTATTTTGTTTTAATGTGGGAAAAATAAATAAGTTATTTACCAAACTTTGTCGGTCCGTACTGGAAAAATATTAGACAACGAGGCCGAGTTTTCTATTTAACAATTAGTCACCGAAGTCGAGGTGACTATCGGTAAATACACCGATAGTCACCGAGACTGAGGTGACTAATTGTTTTAGTATAATTTCAGAGGTTGATAAAAAAACCAATCACGTTGAAACAAAAACTTTTAAACAACTGCTTTCATTTTAACAGTGGTGATTCTGTTTATTCACAGACGATGTTAGCAAGCCACAGTCTTTGGCAGTAAATAATTTAAAACAAAGAGTAAACAACATCCTACTTTGGAATTGAACTTGTACATACATTCAAATATATGCTAAAAAGACTTCTATTCTGGTGTTTTGGATCCTGTGTTATGGCTTTTTTGCACTTAATTCATGTTCAATCTTATGTTCTTCACTCATGACGAAGTTTTCGCCACATCGCTACGACCAAAATCTAGCGAAAACATACAAAAAATACGAAGAATTATAGGAAATAAAATTTCTTACCTTTATAAAGTTTTATTTTTACGATATTTGATATGTACAATATCTCAGTGATAAATGTTTTCAGTATTATGCTATTTTGTTTGTCTCAAAAACTACAGACCCCATTTTGAAAAAAAATAATCAACAGTAAACAAATTCTAAAATCTCATACTTCAAAATGACAACTCCGAGGGGGAGACTGAAACGAGTAAAGTCAGTGCAGTGTTGAATAAGTACCAGTCTCTTTTCCAAAATTACTTTTGAAGAACAATTTCTTGTGATGCAATGGTCACCGCGCTAGGCGGTGACATTGTTCTAAATGTTCAGATAGTTTTACTTTTGTGTTTGCAGAAGTCTCCCCATACATAATGCAGAGCAGTTTGATGGCGTATGCCGTAAACAATCGCTCACAAAACACAAGATTGTAACTACTTTGCTTCAAATTTGGTGCAGATATACTCCATAGGCATAAGCGAATTCATTTTCTTATTCGAAAATGTCAAACTGAATATATTTCCATTACTTTCGACCCAATGTTTTCTTCACTCGTACAAAAATTTTAGCAGACGCCATGTTTGATTTTTTTATAGCCTAGTTTCCAGGTTTTGCTTGCGGCGTGTGAATATGCCGTGGCTTCTGATTGGTCAGAATAGGAGTATTCCAGCTATAAGAAGGTTTATCATTGGATAACGCTACTATGGTCTATCACCAATAGACCCAATCTCGTTCCCAGAGCCCACGTTCCCCACCCAGGAAACGAGTTGAGGTACGGATGCGTAAATATCCGAGCAGAATCTGGATAGTATGTTCTCCTTGTTTGACTTTTCCCCAAACAAGTCAATGGGGTTGCTGGCGAAGCTCGAATTACAGCATCTACACACATACGGCGAAGATATCGATCGCGGCAACGTCTTCACTGGAGTCTTGTCGTCGGACATCTTTGTTATTTTGGTTTTATTAATTCTGCTTCTGGTCACCTACTCATGCTCACAATAATTCAGCCAATAACGTAACGATACGAAACGGATTATCCCAGAGTCTCTCGTTTCCCGGGTGGGGAACGTGGGCTCTGGGAACGAGACTTGCAATAGACCATGGTAGCTCAGCCAATCAGAAAGCCGGATTTGTAATAGACCACCAGTTGGTTGATACTAAAGTACGTTATTAGCCGACAAAGTCGATTTTCTTTGATCTACCGCGGGATATATATCATTACTTACGTCAAATTAATATCCCAAGAGAAAACCTCCTTTGTCGGCTAATAAGCTACGCCCTCGGTTTATATAAAACAACTAACTGACTTCTGTCGGTTCAATAACCCTTACTTAAGCCGGTTTTCCACTAGGCTTAACCGTATATTACAGTGCACTACAGTACACTACGCTATAGTACACTATAGTACAGTAAGTATTACAGTACATAACATTACATCACATTACACTACACTGCACTATATTACAGTACAGTACAGTATGTTACACTTCAGTACACTACACTACACTACACTACACTACACTACACTACACTACACTACACTACACTACACTACACTACACTACACTACACTACACTACACTACACTACACTGTATTACACTACAGTACATTACAGTACAGTACAGTACAGTAAAGTACAGTACAGTACAGTACAGTACAGTACAGCGCAGCACACTACACTGCACTATATTACAGTACAGTGCAGTGCAGAACACTGTTACAGTGCACTGCAGCACAGTACCTAATACTACAGTACCTAACACTACAGTACAGTACAGTACAGTACAGTACAGTACAGTACAGTACAGTACAGTACAGTACAGTACAGTACAGTACAGTACAGTACAGTAACCTACATTACAGTACGTACATTACAGAACACCACAGTACAATAAAGTACACTACACTTCAGTACACTACAGTAAGCTACAGTATATTACAGTAATAGTATAGTACAGGACAGGACAGCACAGTACAGCGGGGCGCAGCACAGTACAGTACAGTACGCATTTACCACCACCACAAAGTAGCAATCCTACCCGCTACCCTCTTCACCCTCTTCACCCTCCAACACCCACCCCCACCCACCCTCCTCCTCCGCCTCCATTACACCCCTGAATCAATTTACATACAACTTTATTTATAAAGTTTGCAGCAGCAACAGTATTTATATAAAGTTTGAATACAAGACAGTTTAGGCTAAAAAAGGCATATACAATGTAACTTTGTCTTACAAAACGTTTTTCTAAGAAATGATGCAATTTCTCACGATTTACGCGAGACACGTTTACAGAAAAACAACAGACAAAAAAGTTTTAGTTTATTTGGCATTCCATCAGAGCACTGTTTCAAACCAGTTTTCAATATCTTTTTCGTTGTCGTTTCGCCACTGAATGTTTGAACGGACTCTTTCAAGTAGTTGTTGACGAGCGCGAGTACCTGAACCAGTTTGGGGATATTTGGCAAATAATTTCTCCAGCTGTAGAGTGAAAGAAAGAACTTTGGAGTACAGATTATTACTATCTCTACTACCATCAATGCTAGTACTGCCACAGTACCACACTACCAGTCCACCACCATTACTACCACTGCCACCACTAACACTTCTACAGTCTATTACCACCACCTCCACTAGCACCACCACAACTACTACTACCACCACCACTACTACCACCACCACCACTACCACCTCTACAGTCTACTACCACCTCCACACTGGCACCACCACAACTACTACCACCACCACCACCACCACCACCACCACCATTACTACCACTACCACCCCTACAGTCTACTACCACCTCCACTAACACCACCACAACTACTACTACTACCTCTATTACCACTACCACCCCTACAGTCTACTACCACCTCCACTGGCACCACCACAACTACTACTACCACCACTACCACCCCTACAGTCTACTACCACCTCCATTAGCACCACCACAACTAATACCACCACCTCTACAGTCTACTACCACCACTACTACCACTACCCCCACTACCACCTCTACAGTCTACTACCACCTCCACTAGCACCACCACCTCTACAGTCTACTACCACCTCCACTAGCACCACCACTACCACCACTATACTACCACTACCACCCCTACAGTCTACTACTACCTCCACTAGCACCACCCCTACTACCACTACCCCTACAGTCTACTACCACCTCCACTAGCACCACCACAACTACTACTACCACCAGCACCACCACTACCACCTCTGTTATCACCACCTCTACCAATACC